>JASAMZ010002238.1:0-10487 GCA_030248115.1 Linhomoeus sp. GSCO2_2 | reverse complement strand
TCCTTGTGAATGATCAGTGAACTGCCCTGTGGTCGTCTCCCCTTCGGCCCCATATGTGGGCAGACTCTCCACGCCTTGCAAAGTATCATCGTTTTCGGCCGTCATGGTGGTACTGGTAACGCTCCAACTCTTCCAAGTATGCGTCTTCTCAGTCCTGACGGCATCAGTCGGCGACGACTGACTTAGAAGTGAGGCTGATTCTTCATCATTCGGTTTCCCCTCCGCCTTATCAGAAGAAGTCTTGCTTCTGGCTTTTGCCTGCTTTCGGAGACTCTTTGGGCGACACAACCACAGAACGAAAGAAAGTCCGATGATATACAGGAGAAGGACTGCAGCAGGAAGAGCAACGAAAAGAAGCCAGTTGAAGTTTGTCGTCTTCGTCGTTGCTTCGACCGTTGTGGTCGTTGTGGAATCAAGAGTGACAACCGTGGAAGAAGAGCGTCTAGTGGCCGTCATACTGCTGTTGCCACTGACTACCATCATATCCTTTGTTGAATAAGTAGTATTCCCTTCATAAATGAACGCTTTGGTTGTCGTCGTGTTTGGCTTTCTTCCGGTTGTGAAGTGGCGCGACCGCGATGAGGTACGTGAGACACCTGAAACTGTTGCAGACATTGTGCGCAACTCCCGGACGTTGCCAGGAGCAAAGTGTGCTGCAACATACCCTTCTCCGTCGTCTCCTCAGTGACACTGTCCACTGTGCTAACTTTCGTGGACGATTCCAAAAGCATAGTCGATGTCGTTCCTGCCACTGAGCTATCTCCGGTGCTAGTCTTTGTTTCCTC
This sequence comes from Linhomoeus sp. GSCO2_2, assembly GCA_030248115.1. Lineage (NCBI taxonomy): Eukaryota > Metazoa > Nematoda > Chromadorea > Monhysterida > Linhomoeidae > Linhomoeus > Linhomoeus sp. GSCO2_2. The sequence goes on along the minus strand of JASAMZ010002238.1, from coordinate 9,702 downwards.
TTCAGCAGTGGTTGCACTGCTGCTCATAGTCGAAGTCGTGATGGCGGCACTGGGCGTCAATGCCTTTGCCGTTGTGGCGTTCGTCATAGTAGTCACAGTAGTCATAGTAGCTACAGTAGTCATAGTTGTCATAGTAGTCATAGTAGCAATATTCGTAGCCATCGCTGTCGAAACCATCAGAGTGGCGCCACTGCTGGAAGGATAAGTAGCTGTCGTCGTGGTCGACTTCTCTCGATTCGTGCGGTTGTTGAAGAACCGCTCGGCATCCATTCGAGGATCGGAGCGGTAGTGGTTGCAGAGGAGGCCGAAACAGCAGCAGACCGCCCGCTCGCTGTCTGCGATGCAGTGGGGCTGCGCCTTCTCAGCCTCCCCCTCCTCCTTCTTCTCCTTCAGCTGCGCATAGCACTCCTTGTGATACTCCTCCTGCTTCTCATTTGGCATGTTGTATGTCGTGAAGCAGTGGATCCTGTCAAAAAGCACTGTGCCTGTTGGCATCCAACTTTGATCGATGAAAGAGTATTGGTCGTTCTGCGTGAAGCAGATTGGCAGGATTGCTAGCTCAGGCGCCTCCATATGGTGGAAGTATGGCTTGCAGTAGGGCGTGTGGCAGAAGCAGTTGACTCTGTTGTATACATTGAGACAGGCTGAATCGGTGGGATCTGCTTTCAACCTCTCTGCTGCCTCGTTGAGAAAGGGCATGGTACGATCGAACGGAAAGCATTTCGACGACAAAAAACCTTTATTAAAAGATGTCAGGCAGAAATCGCCATCATCACACGTGAGAAAAGAATCGTGCTCCGACTCATTTCGCTGCTCCAATGAGAACTTGCCAGAAGAGACTTTGTCCAATTCTGATACTGCCAATTCCATGTCACTGGCGACACTGGCGACACTTTCAAATTTGTTCTCGTAGGAGGTGCAGCGCAAAGGATCGGCAGCAGACAGTGAGACGAAGAAGAAGTGGAGGAAAAGCAAAAGGCTCAAGAAGAATAGTCGCATGATTTCCGTCTGTGTGATCAGAGAGTCGAAATCAATGAGGAATTCGGCAATGGAAATTGAAAGCAAAATCTAGTGGAAAGCGCTTTGGCTTGACTAACTATAACCGCTATATTGTATGTGTGTAGCTATGTGAATATCCCATGGCATCTTGGCAATGCGCGGTATGCCAATAAACCGTGTACCTACATTATCCGAAATTGTAAAGACTATAGTTGTATTACATGCATGCATGCCATAGTATGGTCGTGTCGTATCGTACACACTTGCATGGTCGTATGGTATTTGAATATTATGTATGCATTCCGTGCTCTGAGTAAGAATATTCGCTGCATAGAAGGTTTATGTTGTTGCGCGGCATTCGCACGTTTTGCATAGACCTATCTGATACCTCAACCTACCTGATACATTAGTACTACGAGAACGGGGTATCCGATAAGTCTAGACCTATCGGAAACCGCCTTCGCTCGTCCTCTCCCAATCAGAAAGGGGCGCCCCGCTTGTGAACTTAGGTAACCCTTTCTGGCTTTAGTCTGCCGTATGTGGCACATCACAACTGGACGTAGTCAAAGCGTGCAGAAGCACGCGCGAGGTTCAACAAGAGGGCATTCTACAAAGTCATAGCGATATAATACCAGGTAACGAAATCTCTCTCTCACAAAATGCTTCCTCCCCATCGCGCTCAACAACATTCGCCTCAATGGTGCGGTGGCACAAGTGACGAAACTTGACGTCTTCAAGGGTGGTGCACCTAACTATGGAGTTCACGGGGCATTGGGTCGCTTGAGGAGGGGTAGGCACCCTCGAATTAGCTCCCCCCCAATCTTACAGTGCCCCTTCACTTTCGCAAGTTTCACTTTTGCAAGTTTCACTTTTGCAAGAGGCATTTGCCTAGCACCTACCAGCAGTTGTAAAATCGCCAAGCGTGAGGAAAACTGACAACAACGCAGAGCTGGTTCCCTTGCAGAGTACCACAATACTGTATGTAACTTTGTACCTACAACCAAGCGCGAAAATGTGCATATTTGCGCAATACCAAGCAACCATCGTCGCATCCCACTCAGTAGACTACTGTAGCAAAACCGCTCATTCCTTCGGGGAGCTTGCTGTCAGGAAGCGTCTCCCACGCGTTTGTGGAAGGATTCCAGCGTTCGACAGAGTCCAGAAGTTCGTTCCAGTCTCCAATTCCTCCCAAAGCATAGATATCGCCCCGCCATTCGATCAGGCCGTGGTCTCTTCTCTGGGCGTTCATTGAGGGGAAGGGGGTCCACGTATCGTACTCGACGCTGTACTTCTCACAGGATGACAGAGACGCAGAAAGGCGGTTGGATCCGCCACAGACGACGATGGCGGTCGTCTTGCCACCCGATGGAGTCGAATGCGCTGAGTAACGCGCCGTTGTCCGTTTCTGTTGCTAATTTCGCTATTTCGAGATATTTACAATTAAAATATGAAAATGTCAAAAATGACACTTTTATTTACAAGCCGTATCGACAAAGTTTTTGCTGGAATGGAAAGGGCATAAGACGCGATGAATTTGTGACATAGTTTCGGATTTTGGAATTCACGAAATTAGGGATATTTTCAAGGTTTTTGTCAAAATTCCCAAATTTTGACAAATTCAAACAGCTTATATTTCAAAACTTTTTCGCACCGATGTATCGAGCATAGCCTGCCAAGTATTTAGCAAATAGTTTCAGCAAATATAATTAACGAAATTTAGGATATTTTTAAGGGTTTTGTTAAAATCCCCAAATTTCGACAATTTCAAACAGCTTAAATTTCAAAATTTCTTTTCACGGATATGTCGAGCATAGTCCGCCAAGTATTTATCAAATAGTTTCAGATTTTATAATTAACGAAATTAGGGATATTTTCAAGGGTTTTGTCAAAATTCCCAAATTTCGACAATTTCAAACAGCTTAAATTTCACAATTTCTTTTCACGGATGTGTCGAGCATAGTCTGCCAAGTATTTATCAAATAGTTTCAGATTTTATAATTAACGAAATTGGGGATATTTTTAAGGGTATTGTCAAAATTCCCATATTTCGACAATTTCAAACAACTTAAATTTCACAATGTCTTTGCGTTGATGCAATGGGCATAGTCTGTCAAGTATTTTGCAAATAGTTTCTGATTTTATAATTAACGAAATTTGGGATATTTTTGTTATACTCCTCAAATTTCGACAATTTCAAATAGCTTAAATCTCAAATTGTCTTTGCATGGTTGTGTCGGGCATAGTCTGCCAAGTATTTAGCAAATAACTCTAGATTTTATAATTAAAGGATTTAGGTATATTTTCAAGGTTTTTGTCAAAATTTCAAAATTTCGAAAATTTCAAGCATGTGGATGCATCGGTCACTAAGCCCAAAAGAATAGGGCGTCGTCCCATTAATACCCTTTTCAATAGGGCGTCGTCCCATTTATACCCTTTTCAATAGGGCGTCGTCCCATTTATACGCTTCTATTGCACTGTGTGCCTGCGGCGAATCTCTCTGATCCATTTATGGATCAGTTAGCACAATTATAAGCGCAAAGTGTGCCTGCGGCGAATCTTCTGATCCATTTGTGGATCAGGTACCACGAACAAATTCCTAGACCAATTGCGGCGATACCCCACCAGATTGTCGACAATATGTCTAGCGGCACTTCACTATCCAGTGCAAATTATCGCGCGCACGCTCTCAAGTTTACACAGATGCCAACGTGGTGCCACAGTTTTTACACAAAGCTTGTTGTTGATTTATGGAACTTTGAAAAATAATCACGTATTTCTATTGAATTCCATATTTGCAAAAAATTTCTCTTGCATTACAAATTATCCGCAGTCCATGCTCCTTCCATTTCTGAAGAAAGTTCGCCGCTATATCATCAGGTGAGAAAGTCGATTTTCGACATTTCCATATTTTAATTGAAAATATCTCGAAATTGCAATTTTTAAAAACTGCAAAACTATGTCACAAATCTTTATTGGCATACGACCTTTCCATTTCTGCATTCACATTCGTCAATAAACGACGTTGTATTTTAGTCAATTTATGCAATTTTGACAAATAATCGCGTATTTCTATTAAATTCCACATTTGCAAAAAAATTCTTTTGTGTTACAAATTATCCGCGGTCCATGCTCCTTCCATTTCTGAAGAAATTTCGCGGCTAGCGCATCAGACAGAAAAGTCGATTTTCGACATTTTCGAATTTTAATTGCGAATATCTCGAAAATGCGAAATTAGCAACACAAACGGACACCGGATCCGTACTCAGCGACCTCGACTCTACTTGACCACACATGTCACATATTTAGTTCGGTGCCACGGACGGACGGACGGACGGACACACAGACAGACATTGTCATCCGTATATATACACCTCGCCGCGCTGAGGCGCGGCGAACAAGCTGTGTGTGTAAAAAGTTCAACCTATACTTTGTGTCTGTCAAATGTTGGTGAACAGTATAGTGAACTTTGTACACGTCGTTAGCCGCATCTGGAGAAAGTGTCTTGAGAACTTGTACCTTAATGCCAAGTGCAGCTATCCCCACGATACGGTTGTCTGTACAGCTGATCTGAAACTCAGTGATATCGCCGCGTTCGCTATATGTTATCGGCATGATACGACGCCGTTTATCTGATGTTTCCTACCTGTGTGAAAACGCCACATCCAACAAAAAACTTGCCAAAAGTTTGGTGCGAGCGAGTTCCTGTGTTCAGCGTACGCATTTCTGTTTCGGAGTGCACATTCATCGTTATCATCAATAAACAGCTGTTCTGGCCATTAGACGAAAATCTCGATTTTGACATTTATTTAAAATTATAATTCAAATATCTCGAAATTGGAATTTATTGAAAATGTAAACCTATGTCACAAATTCTTATTGGCATACGGCCTTACCATTTCCACGTTCAAATTCGTCAAAAAACGACGTTCTATTTTTGTTGATTTATGGAATTTTGAAAAATAATCACGTATTTCTGTTAAATTCCAAATTTGCAAAAAATTTCTCTTGCATTACAAATTATCCGCAGTCCATGCTCCTTCCATTTCTGAAGAAATTTCGCCGGTATATCATCAGGTGAAAAAGTCGATTTTCGACATTTTCATATTTGGATTGAAAATATCTCGAAATTGCAATTTTAAAAAACTGCAAAACTATGTCACAAATCCTTATTGGCATACGACCTTTCCATTTCTGCATTCAAATTTGTCAATAAACGACGTTGTATTTTAGTCAATTTATGCAATTTTGACAAATAATGCGTATTTCTATTAAATTCCACATTTGCAAAAAATTTCTTTTGTGGTACAAATTGTCCGCGGTCCATGCTCCTTCCATTTCTGAAGAATTTTCGCGGCTAGCGCATCAGACGAAAAAGTCGATTTTCGACATTTTCGAATTTTAATTGCGAATATCTCGAAAATGCGAAATTAGCAACACAAACGGACACCGGATCCGTACTCAGCGACTTCGACTCTACTTGACCACACATGTCACCTATTTTACTTCGGTGCCACGGACGGACGGACGGACGGACGGACACACACACAGACAGACATTGTCATCCGTATATATGTTACGTCCACTTTCCGCATTCGTCCAGAAGCCGCATAATGCGGATTCTGGACGCGTCGGCGTCCAGTTTCCGCATAATGCCGTTTCTGGACGGCACGGCGTCCAGAATACGCATTGGAAAGAAGAAGCATGCATCACCGCACCATGCGTAATCTGGACGTCCAGAATCAGCATTTCTTTGCCATCATGACGGAGGCGCACAGCAGGCCTGAGCAGGGGGTGAAGTAGATGGAGGAGTGTTTACTCCACTTACAGTTTGCACTAAAACTCGGCCGGCGTCGCGCCTGGCGGGTCTCAGCTGAGGCTTAGCGCGACCACCAACTTCAGGGCGCGCTCCGCGCGCCCTGAAGTCGGTCACCGGTCGCGTTAAGCCTAAGCTTCGACCCGCCAGACTGCGACGCCGACTGACTCTTGTGGACTGTGGGCGCAGGGCGAGCCTAAGCATAGCCTAATTTCAAAGGAATATCATACTTTCAAAGACAACAACATTGTAATGAATCAAGGAATGCGTATTCTTGACGTCCAAGTTGCGCATATAGAGCCAGGAGCATGCTTCTCCTTCTCCAAAGCGGATTCTGGACGGCGCCGCGTCCACAATCTGCATTATGCGGAAACTGGACGCGTCGATGTCCAGAATCCGCATATGCGGATTCTGGACGAATGCGGATTCTGGACGTCACATATGTTCACCTCGCCGCGCTGAGGCGCGGCGAAAAAAACAATACACGGAGCATCCTCCTGTTACCAAGGGGTTTGTTAGAGGGTATCAGGATCAGGCTCCGGTAGGTATAGAACAACCTACAAAATGCCACCGAATTCTGGACTTGGCTTACGCTTTGGCTTGGGGTTATCATTGGGCCTCAAGGTTCCCACATGTCAGCGAGTCGGAAGAGGTCGATGAGATCCTCAGGGCCGCAGGAGATGGGCGGAAGGGCGGGGTCGTAGAAGAAGCGGACGAAGGGTTCGACGGCTGTCTCAGAGTAGCCACTCAGTTGCGTGCGGCCGTTTTCAGCAGTTGTGCTGCTCCATTGCTGCTTGAATCTTGTGGCGAACACAGGCGACGCTGCCGAGAGCAGCGCCTTGTACGTCTGCAGTGGAAAATGCGCACTTCAATGCAAACTGCACCTCGGTTTCAGCGGGCCAAGTGTGCAGTTCAGGCTTTGAAGCTGTAGTTGCGTCATTGGCGTAACTGCACTACAAAGCAGGGGGTGACCATTGAACTAATTCAGATTCAGTTTCGGTTTCAGTGCCAGTATACTAAGTTTTCATCGCGATCTTTAGTATCAGTTTAAGTAAAGATTTCCTTTGATTTCCAGCGCCCATTGTATAGCCAAATATGTGTCTTTGCTTGTGTTATAATCTCGCGTAGATTGTTGACGCCGCGCGCCCACGCGACCATGCTAGAGGAGACGCACTTTCTGCACTCATGTATTCTGATGGCGTCGGAAAAGTGCAACTTGGTTGACATGACATTGTACGCGCTGTGCTTCCCCGATTTGGCTGAAACTTTGACACAACCCAGTGAACATAGCGACGTTTGCCATCCCCAAATTTCATTGCGATCGGTCTACATATGCCCGCGTTATACAAACTCCCGCGGCGGAAGAAAATTTCCGACGGGCCGGGCCGAGCTGGCCGATAATGGGTTCTACTAGTTAAACGTGACACTCCGCGAGTGTCAACGTGGCACTCCGCCGATTGGCTTAAACCACCCACTGAAGCTGAAATTATTGGTACTGAGGTGTACACCTACACACCTGTACACACATACACCTGTGCATATGTATTGAGGTAAATGATGCTATCACCGCGCGCTGCGGGGCACCGCGCGCTCGCTCCTTCCCTCCCTCCCAGAAGAGACGCGGGTGACGTCACAACACCACGGGAGACCTAACCCTGGCTATGTGGTGGATCGGCTGGATGGAGCGCGCAGCGATTTCGTCTCGGCAAAACGCCGACATTACTGGCAACATGCGCGCTGGAACGTGAACGTACAAAGGCCCCTCTTTGCACCGAGCTGGAACAGACACGTGCAACACGATAGGGAAGTAAGCACCGTGTTGGAAGCAGTGCCCAAACGCAGTCGAAAAGTCATCTTGTTGGTCCTGGCCAGACTTGTCCTGGCTGGCTAGTACACAGCGCTGTACCACAATTCTGGATGGGGTTTTCGGATCTTTCCTCCAAAACCAGCCTAACGCATCCGAAAAGGACCGAAACAGACGAAGAATCGCAAAAGTGGCGCGACATTCGGCATTCCCGACTCCGAAAATACTTGAAACACCTCTACTTCCATCGTTCTGGCAGTCCGCTCGCTCGTACGCTCGCTCATTGGGTGCTACGTGGCGTATAAGCTTGAGGCACACACGCGCGGCGGCTTCATCGCGACAACGACGGCCATGCACTGGCAAATGGTCAGCCGCGCGCACAAGGACGCATCTGTGCACCGAGCGGGAAAGAAGCGCGCTAATATATGGCGCTTCTGAAACAGGTAAGGAGGCCGACTTCGCTAAGCACAGAAGGGCGACACCACCGCGGCATTTCAAACCAACAATTATGGCGCTCGCCATCTCCAAGAGCGCTCGCAAGCACACAACCGGTGCCAAAAGGCCTAAACCTATTGGTCCGAACTTGTTTCGACGGTACCGCTACACCGCGCTACACCTCAATACTACCCCGGGATTTCAAATTTTTGCCACAAACCCACCCTAAACCATCCGAAAATGGTCGAAAGTGAACAGTAATCGCAAAACTAACGCGAAATTCGAACTCCCCGACCTCGAAAACCCCCGAACCAACTGTCAACTCGATTTTGAAAATTTCGGCCCGGGATTCAAAAATTCGACGCGGCCGGGTTACGGTAGCTCGAAAAACCGAAAATTATGTTTCCGGGCCAGATTTTAGCGTAGAATCGATTGACGGTGTCCGTTTCCCGGTAGAACCACGCGTTTCGGCGAAAAAACCGGTCAAATGCAAAAATCCCCAAATTTGGTCCCGAACGGAAACCCATTGCCCCCGCCTAGCTCACGATCGGCTGGATGGATTTTGCCGGTTTCGGTCTTAAATGAAAGAGCACATCCAGACGCCGGCCGGAAATTTTATCTCAGCCCGATCCGCCCAGTAAATCGCGAGATATGATTTTTTGAACGGCTGGAATCGGGTTCTCAAAATTTGAATCTACCGTAACCCGGCCGTGCAGCGTCCAAAATTCCCAATAATGAAATCCCTGGCCCGCCTCCCCAACAGCTACAACATATCCAAAAATGGTGCATTTTGATCAAGTTTTGCGAAAATGGGAGCACAAACAATTTTTTTTACTTAGTAAAAATTTGAATTTTTGAATTTTCAAAAAATTTTTCCATTACCGGAATTTTCTCATATAGCACGCGGCCTGCGCATCCACCAGGGCTATCGAACGCAAAAAACCGTTTCAAAATCGGTTACTCCTAGCGAAAGTTAAGCGAGCACGTAGAAAGCACCTTCCCTCCGGTTGCCTACTGCTCTCCGCCGACTTCGTCGGGGCGGAGTGCCAAAAACGGGCCGGGCCGGGCCGGGACCCTCAAAAAAATTTCGGGCCGGGCCGGGCGGGCCGCGGGACCCAGACGGGCAGGGCCAGGCCGAGAGCCACCGGCCCGTTGGAACCTCTAGTCACCGGTCGCGTTAAGCCTAAGCTTCGACCCGCCAGACTACGACGTCAACTGACTCTTGTGCACTGTGGGCGCAGGGCGAGCCTAAGCATAGCCTCTCGCCTCTCTACGACTTTCCAACGCACAGACACACAGCAAGCTCGGCTGCCGAAACGTCTACACAAATAACGGTGAGCCCAACAAGAAAAGGCGAACAAACGACAGTAAGAAACGACAACTCGCGGCACAGAACCAAGTGACTGAATCAACAAGTGAACACCAACGGATCACGCTACACACTTCTACGCCTTCCTTTCTCTTCTCTTTATCATTCTTCGGCTGTGGCGCCGCTTTCGGTGCTCCATCCCATTTTGGACGGCCAATCACTGCCATCCGAACGACCGGTCGCCGAACGCTGAATTGTGCTAGAATGTATTTCTAAAATTGATGAATATTTTTGAATGATGTGGAAAGTGAGCCACCTACCTACCTCGGAGGTAGGCACATC
>JASAMZ010002236.1:0-27091 GCA_030248115.1 Linhomoeus sp. GSCO2_2 | reverse complement strand
CGGGAGCAGCTCCACTATAGCACTCCGCCCCTTTTGGGGTCGGAGTGCTAAAAACTTTCCACAAAAATAGATGAAAAGGTGCCAAAATCACTTAATTTTGGTTGTCAAAATGTGTAAAATATAGCACATCAGGCAAAAATTGTGTTGTATTTATTGCCTCTTGTAAAAAATTTGAAAATCATTGGGGGGGTCATTCAGGGGGAGAGGGGTCACTGGGAGGGAGTGGGGGGGGGGGGGAGGGGGGAGGGGGGGCACACCTCTGGCTAAGGGGTGGCGTGGCACTTATGGGGGGGGGGGGGGTGGACAAATCTCATGGGCATGTAAATGCTCCAAACAAATTGATTCCAAACTCCTACACAGACACCTTGACCAACATTCATACATCTTGACCAACTTCTTGAATATGCAAAATGGGCTGCAAATGATAAATAGCCTTACCACGTCCCCCACAAAACAAAACAACTTCTTGAATCTCTACCAAGACTGAAATGTTTTGGTGAGGCAAAACAAGCTTTGTGTAAAAACTGGGTCACCACATTGGCATCAGTGTAAACTTGAGAGTGTGCACAATAGTGTGAGCGCACTGGATAGTCGGCAATCTGGTGGGGTATCACCGCAATTGATTTTGGAGTAATTGCATTTTGTTCATGGTACCTGATCCACAAATGGATCAGAAGATTCACCGCAGGCACACTTTTGTGTTTTTAATTGTGGCAACTGATCCATTTTGGATCAGAGAAATTAGCTGCAGGCACATAGTGCAGTAGAAGCATCTAAATGAGACAACTCTCTATTGAAAAGGGTATAAATGGGATGACACCCTATTTGTTTTGGGCTTAAGGCCCGATACGTCCACACAAAGATATTTTGAAATTTAAGCTGTATGAAATTGTTGAAATTTTGAAATGTTGACAAAAACCTTGAAAATATAACTAAATTCTTTAATTATAAAATCTAGAACTATTTCCTAAATACTTGCCAGACTATGCCCAACACAACCATGCAAAGACATTTTGAAATCTAAGCAATTTGAAATTGTTGAAATTTGGGAATTTTGACAAACCCTTGAAAATATCCCTAATTTCATGGATTCTGAAATCCAAGCTATGTCACAAATTCATCTCGTACTATGTCCTTTCCATTTCAGCAAAAACTTTGTTGATATGGTTCATAAATAAAAATCCATTTTTGACATTTTCAATATTTTAATTGTAATATCTCAAAATAGCGAAATTAGCAACAGAAACAGACAACGGCACATTACTCAGCACATTCGACTCCATCGGATAGCACTAACCATCATGTCTAGTTGTCCGGACAGGTCCCCTGGGGGTGGTGAAAAAATCTTGGTCAAGATTATGCACGTGTGGTTAATCTGGACCAAGATAAATTTTGGTGGTCTGCCAGGCCCCAGTGAGCCTTTAAGGGGTAGGGTTTTCAGCTGTGCAGAATACGAATTCTGTAATGTAGTGCTAAGCTCTCCCTCCATATCGACCAGACCTAATCACGATTGTCTCGAGTATGTCATATGCAAGAATGAATTGGATAGTGCGCACAGATCCAAATTCAATCTCTGCCTTACCTAAAGAATTGGGCTCGAGCAAGTTCTGCGCGACTTGCATTGCATGTTAGAGTATTCTTCAATCTAAGGAGCGCTTTCAATCATGAGTGTCGCATATTACTTGTTAGAGTTGAATACAGTTCAATAGAGTTAAACAGCATGCAAATACATGACAATTCTTAAATTCTTGAACATGTTCTTGAAAATAAGAGTGTTTGATTCTTCCTTCAAGACAATATGTTTAGTTTAGCACTTTTTGAAACCGCACCGTGTCTGTATCGTGCAGCAACTGATGCACAGTAAGATTCTAGCAACAACTTACTTAGATTCAGCAAACTCTGAAACGAAGTCCTTTCTCTAAGGCTTTCTCCTCTCTCCCAACTCCACCCGCCCATTACATATCAACACAATGAAAGGGGGGGGGGGGGGGCTGCTCAAAATGTTGCCATTGGAAGGCTGCAACTGAACGGCATTTCGTTTGTTAAACACGTAAATCAAACGTACGCACCGGGTCCCGAACAAACTCCAGCCTGGGGCTTTGCAAGGCGGCAGGTGCGGCAAATGCCCCCCCCCCCAAGATGTCGGCCGTCCCGCCCCCCCCCCCCTCCCCCCAGATGCCGGCCGGCAGAAAAAATTTTACACGAAACGCAATAAATGGTGCAAATAGTGAAAATTATACCTGTGGCGCAATAAATCAGCTGTGAATCGTGAAAAATTTCGCCTGCAGCATTCTAAATTCTACAAATTTCGCCTTCAGCACCGCAAATTTGCCTGCAGCGATGCACATAGTCAAAATTTTCGCCTGGAACACTGTATATAGTGAACATTTTCCTTCAAAGCCAAAAATAGCGGGATTTCTACCTGCATCGCAAAATTTGCCCGTATTAGCACTGAAACGGCAAAAATTTGTGCCACCCTCCCCCCCCCCCCCACCTAAAATCTGTTTGTCTCACCCACTTGCCCATCCTGGCTACGCCCCTGACTCAAGCAAGGCGCGACACACAACAACAATCGAAGAAGACGCCTTTACGGCTGAAAAAGCTCAATGCGCCCGGCGCGCGCTGGCGATCTCAAAAGAGTGCATGCGCCAAGGACGACATGAGCTCAACCAGCAGTTTCTGGCGAGAACTGGATCCGCCGTAAAAAATAAGTAGAAGAACACCAGAAATAAATCGCGGGATGACGACCTGCGCCGGGAGTCAAACCCGTGACTACTGGCCGCCATTGAGAACAGCTTTTCGCCCTCACTGGCAGTAACGTAAGAGCGGATCGACCGTCGTCGTCGTCAAATCTATCGTAGACTGAGTCCGACACGGCGGAACCGCACTGCGAGCCGCCGGAAAGCAGAAAACTCGCGTTCTTTCCCTTCGGTCGCGGCGTCGCGCACACAACCGCAATTTCTGCCTTCGGAAAGACTGTATGCTATCGGTCAACGCAATCTACCACGGTGTATCCCGTTTGAATCACGCGAAAAAGTGCGCCGAAGTACTGTTTCTCGTCTTCCCCTGCCGTCTCGTCTTCTTCCTGCATCGAACAATCTCAAACAAGCGAGAAACGGCACGATTTTGCCTTTGGGCGTCTGTGACGCTTCTACAGTGCACGTGTGTCTATGTGTTTGTGTTGGTGGATCTTACGAACAAAGTTGGTGGACCTTCAAGATCCACCAACTGTTCCACCGATGCTCAAGTCGTTAAGAAGAAGAAGCAAGAAGCAAGGGCGCCCCCTGTACCTACGTAATACCGTGCACTTGCCCACTAGAAGGCGACACAAGCCAAAAGGCTTCCTGGTACCTATGGAGGTGGACTGCTCCAGGCATGAATACGCAAAGCTCGTTTTGTCCTATTCAGAGCGCAGTTCGTTCACCTGCTAAAGTCAACCTGCTCGGAAAGGGACTCATCCGCCGTGCAACGAAGAAGCCTTCGTGCCGTGCCAGCGATAGGTGGAGAGCCAAGCGATGATGATGATGCGATGGTGGGGTCTCCGCAATTGTGGCGCACAATGTGTGTGACAAGGTTACTGTAGTGGTAACGACCTCCAGCGGCAACATGGCCACAGAGTATCGCAGATGGCCCCAGTGAGGGACCATCTGGCATGGCGTGTCCTCCAATGGGAAACGAACTCTTTTCCACTGGTCGAAAGCATTAGGACCGCGCTACAGTCGTCGCACAGGCAACGCTGACGGGCGATCGGCGGTTTCGCTTGAAAACCATGGATGGGCTGGTGTGCAGCAAGTGAGGTCTTGGGATCGCTGGGGCAGGCCCTTCGCCCCGTTGTCGTCTTGATGATCCTTTCGCAGTTGTCGCACACGACCGTCATCTCCTTCTCACCTGCCTGGGGTGTCCCTTTACCATTCAGGGCTTAACCCGTTTTGGCTCAGTTTCGGCAGCAGTGGCAGATAAACTGACTGCTGCGGCAGTGGGGCGCTGGCAGAGCTTTATGGCTGGCTGGATAGTTTCTCCATTCCGCCAATCTGGAAGCATCGAGATCGATTGGAATCTCTTCGATCTCTCCGCGTCTTCTACCATTGAAGAGCCCCACATTAGACGCTCGCAGTTGTCACCGTCGTTTGAAATCGGCTGTCGTCGATGAGCATCACAGGACTCGACGACGGCGGGTGGGATACTGCTGCCTTTTCACGATCCTAATCGATCGAGCCTTTAGGATCTCCCGTGAATCGCCAAGCCCAGTATTGCGAGACAATATTCAGGGTGCGATTCTCTTTCCCTCATTCCCACGTTTCGTTACCGTAGTACAGCGTAATGCACTAACAAGAGCCGGCAACTATGTACACGCAGAGCACGGCAAAGCGCCCCTGGGGCACGACCAGGGGGGGGGGGGGGGGGGGGGGCCGCACTTCCTCAGCTGCAGTTGACTTTGGAGAGGGCCAAAATGTGCCACCCCCGCCGATTTCGCGCCGATAGGAATTTTCTTGTGGGACCTTTTGACATATATGTAAAAAAGGTCGAAATTTCATATTCCGGCGTTATTTCGCTCGGCCTCAGCCGAGCGAACCCTATCAAGAGCTCGGCGTGCGTGCGTACGTGCGTACGTGCGTACGTACGTCACGCTCGCTTCGCACTGAATAACTCGCTCGTCTGACATCGTAGGAAGGAGTTTGAGACATCGTCGAGTAGCCCGCGGACTCCTCTAGCCACCTGAGTAGTCAAACCTAAAATAAGTTTTCAAAATCGCGCGCTACAGTATCCCAAAGTGGGGTCCATTTTAAGACAAAAGTTGACCGAACCTAGTCAAATCGCATATCAAAGTGAAGCGCTCGAGCTCCTGAGCACGAATCCGACAATAAAAAGTTTCAAAAGTTTAAACGGAGGCGATACGTAATTTATGTTCCACGTACTTCGTTCAGTTACGTATAAATCGACATCTTGGGGGCATCGTTGATTGGGGAGAGGCACTAGCGAGATCAGGAGAGGGATATTGTCATGAAAATACCTCAAAATCACCCCCCCCCCCCCCACCCCCAAACCCCTCTACGCCATACGCAGTAGCGTTGACAGTAGCAGCATAGGTAGTCAAGAAATCAAGCCACTCACCAGTCCTAATCCACTGGCTCCAAAGAGTAGCAGCCGGAGACCTCAGATTGGCATCACTTGTTGACATTTCTTGTCAATTCTAAAGCGACGAACACACGTAAGTGCACCGCAACAAGATTGACAGAACAAAATTTATGCTAACTTGGCAAGCTTTTAACGGTGACGAACTCCGTAGAAGAATGTGTGGGTGCCAGGGTGATATGGCAAATTCGGCTCGTCCCCCGTAGCCGGCTTACAGTCAGTGCATTCGGCCTGACGCAGCACCTAGGCGGAAATAATACGCGACATTTGAAATTTGCAAGTGCATTGACAAATGCGGTTCAAATGTTCAAAAGTTTCCTTACCCCATACTAATCCGCCAAATTTGAGCCACTGTGCATCCTGGGAAGCTCTGACGGCCTCGCTTTTCGCGTTGATCCACTTGAAGTTCTAGCGTAGTCAACTTCTACAACATTGAAACACAATGTTCTATTCCCAGTTTCCAACTCGCATTTCACGCTGATTCTCGTCAATTTACCTCGGTTTCGGTCGAATACTCGGATTTCTTGGCGCCCACACAGCCGCAGTCACTCACGCGCATCGCCCAGTGCGATCATTATCCCGCTCTTTGTCGCCAATTTCGTTGATTTCCCTGCGATTTCTCCGCTTATCGATTCGATCGATTTCCAACGCGGCAATTTCGTTCGCACTGCAGCGGGGCGTAATCCTGCATTCTACGGCCACCGTACCATAGCCCTCTACATTTATGGCCCAAAAGAAAAGGGCGTCGTCCCATTTAGACTCTCTTCATTCCACAGTCAACCTGCGGCGAATATTCCTGATCCATTTATGGATCAGTACCCACCAATGTATCCTATAGGTGGCGATTCCCCACCAGCGGCACAAAACTACTATACAAAACCAGAGGTAACTGCGGCGAAACTCCCCGAATAAATGCTCAACTTTCTATTCTGACACACTATGGAATGCACTCCTCGAATGCACGAACCACTATGCAATGCCAATCAACCATCATCGGGTACCCAGTTTTTACTCTAAGCTTGTTAGACACAGCTTGTTACACACACAGCTTGTTCCGGCGCGCTCTTCGCGGCGCGCTTAATAAGTAAAACTTAGGCGGCGGTAAGCCGCAAATGCGCAATAGAGGGTAGTGGCAGCGACTGAGTGTAAATAAGTTGGAATTCCGTCAAACTTTGGATTCGAATATCTTGAGCTACGTTGCGAATTTCTTGGCGCGGCTTGTTGCGTTCGATAGAGGAAAGTCAAACGCTTTAATTGGTTGACACTCCTCCCCCTTCAAAAGGGATGAGTGTCATAGCGATCGTGCAGACGATATCCAAATTCAAACGCTCGTACTGTAAGTCGGACTAGACTTTGCCGATTGGGGCGAAATTTTTTTTTTGGCACTCCTCCCCCTCCAAAAGGGAGGAGTGCTATAGTGATGGTGCGGATTCTGCGTAAATTGGAACGTTCATAAGTCGGGCTAGAGTTGACCGATCGGGGCGAATTTTTTTTTATTCGATAGGCCTCTGGATGGAAAAACCTGCATCGGGGGTCTCGACTTCGGCCCGGGACCCGATTTTTGGCAAGTTGCCAAAAACCCGGTTTTTCGGCCTCCGACGAACTTTGGACGCTTAGAATAGTGTCCTGGTAGATTGGAGTGAGACGAGGTTTGGGCCGAATATGTAAAAGACATTGGGCTATCCGATGGTAGGGGCGCCGTCGGGCTGGGTCCGGGCCTGCCCGGGCCGGGTAGCAAAAACCGGGTTTTTCGACCCAAAAGTAGGGTTTGGTTGAACGGTCGTAGCAAGTTGGTGGATTGCATATTGTGACTCATCTTTGCCTCATGCTACAGAGCTAAAATAGGTTGCGTGTCGCGTGGGGGTCGCTTAACAGCC
The DNA here is from genome assembly GCA_030248115.1 of Linhomoeus sp. GSCO2_2. Lineage (NCBI taxonomy): Eukaryota > Metazoa > Nematoda > Chromadorea > Monhysterida > Linhomoeidae > Linhomoeus > Linhomoeus sp. GSCO2_2. The sequence continues at coordinate 20,081 of JASAMZ010002236.1, read as the reverse complement.
GGGCTCTGGTACCGCCTGGACTATGACCCCAAAGTTGGGTTCCGGGTCTCCGCGTAAATCTTCGGGCAATCGTAGATTTCGAAAGGGTACCCCTATTGAGATGGGACAACGACCGTTCGATAGCGCTCGACGAGCTCTACAACTCTGTAGTAGATCACTTCTTTCGTAGTAGTCTAATTTTCGGTGAAAATTAAAAAAATCGAATTTTGGGTCAAAATTTAAAAGTTCGTCGTTTCCCATTCTTTGCTGTGCTGGTCGATTTCGATGATAGTTAGTGAGTTTTTAGTACTTGTAAATATCTTTCGGGGAATAGAAGAACAGCTCTTGGCGCGGTCGTTTTCCAGGTGAAAATTCGAATTTTTTGATAAATTTTCGGTATTTTGGTGCAAAGTGGGGCCAGTTGAGATATTTCGGTGTCAGTTAGACTTTCACGTGATAGAGCATCAAAAGATGCGTTGTTTTTGTTATAAGCATTTTTTTCGTCCGACGCGTATTTTGGCGGGAAATTTGAATTCAAATTTTGGCTGTCGGATTTGTCTGGGACACCTGCCGTGTAAGTACTCGATTCCGGCTTTTCGTGGACGCTGATCACAAATTTGACGTTGTCCTTTCGCTTTGAGATGTGTGGGACCATTTTTGAATAATTTGCTTGCCACCATATGTGCCCTCAAGTGGAAAACCTGGTTGTGTCAGTTCAGCTGAAGCTAGGTGTGTTGTATGTTAAATGTGGGGTATTGGAGGGTCACAATTCCGAATTTGCTATTAATTTTCGATCAGAATGGCCAGTAAGCCTCACTGTCGATCGGCAATAGCGTGCTGTTCTCTTTCTGGGGTCGACATTGCCTGCCTGGTCTTCCTCTTTTGTTGTCGATCGGCAATAACATACTCTTCTCTCTCTGAAGTTGACATTGCTTCTCTCGTCTGCTGCTGGCGCGCTCTCTTTTTAGCAGTTGATTGCTTCTGCCTTTGCGATTTGCTAAGTTTTGTCAATGGCGTTGAGCTATCACTTTCCAAACGAATTTTCTTTTCTTGATCGGATGGTTTTGGGTTGGTGGATCGTCGTTTTGAGCGTCGCGTGACTATGGTATAAGGCACTTCGGTAACTTGCAATTGATCTAGGGGCGTCACATCGTCTTTGGTTCGCTCAAGTTCTACAACAGGGTCTTCCAAAACGCGGTCCAGTCTCTTTAGCAGAACCAGATGGACGCCTTCCAGAGGACTCGTTTGACCAGGGTCTCCAGCAGCTAGCAATTGGCAACACTCTTGCAGACTCGTGGCACACGTTGCATTCACTCGCATGTCGTTCAGAATGAAGCACTGACCATGCACGACTTCAGAGGCAGCAACGAAATGGGCATTCGCGTGACGAATCAGGGCAACAGGTCTATAGTTCACATCACCAATCTTCACTTCCTCTGGAATAGTCATCCGCTTCATGTGCTCAGTCCAGAAGTTGCTGTCCAAGAAGACAAACTGACTGGGCTCAATGGCTTCAATGGTTCTGGTGACGCCCTTGTTGAAACAGTCCTTGTGGTCACAGAATTCGCCCTCGAACAGTTTCAGTCCCTCATTGACTCTGTCTTGGAAGGTCGCAGTGGAATTGCCATCAACGTCTGAACTGATAACGATTTTCGCCACGTGTTCCTCACGCGTGTGACCATTCTGACATCTGGTGCTCACCTTGACACCGAATAGTTCCTTCTCATAGTCGGTTTCGATTAGTGCCTGAGGCAACGAATTGACGGCAGCGAAAGCGGTTCCCTTGGGAGTGAAATCGCGTCTGAACAGTTCGATGGCCTTGTCCCACACTAGCTCGTTCATGAAGCTGATATTCATGCGCCCAATCAGTTTGTACCTGTCGAACTTCTCCCTTGTGGGGCGTTTCTCGTCCTTGTACTTGTTGATGCGATCAGTGACCAGTTTGCGAATGGTGAAGTTCGTCGTCAGAGATTCCAGCATCAAACCTTTGGGTCTGCTGTGCACCACCTGAGGAAGAACGTTTATCGACATGATGTCACAGAAGGTGTCAATGGCGCAACTGTTCTTACCGCAGCGATAGCCGTCCAAGAACATGTCCACAGACTTCTCGATGGGATCCACACGCTCAAAACTGTTGTGATTGATCGACCACAGAGGCTCAACCTTGTTGCTGACGTCAGGGTTCAGGGGTTCAATGGCTTGGCCAGTGATAGGTTCGTGCAACGGCCCCATGGAGTTGATTCCAACGCACGAGAACGACTGTCCCAGGTCTACCGTTGCTGACTTGCGCATGGCGTCAGTGGTCCAGTCTCAGTAGTCCAGTGATTGGTCGAGTAGCTGTTGCAGAGGTCCCCAGAAGTCGGTTCAAAGGTCTCAGGAGTCGATTCAGGTTCAGTTCAGTGGTTCAAGGTCCAATTCAATTGCCAATTCAATTGCTAGTTCAATTGCCAGTTGCCACAAGGGCCAGTTCCCAAAAGGGCAGAAGGTACGGATGACGGCGGTAAGTACAGTACCGTATTATAGTACTGTACCAGCAGACCAACTTGCACTTGACGACGATAACGAACGAGCTGAAAGGAATGGCATTTTGCGTCAAATTGTCACCACGATACAATCTTCAGTAATGTCCCACAGAGTCTCAGAGGGCAGTCGCCAAATCAAGTCACCAAATCAACCCCTGACCGAACACCTTACACGAATGCATTCTTCAGCCCATTCAGATTCCAAGTTTAGTTACTGTAGCTGTACTACCGTATTACGTACTTAATACATGTTAGTTAACTCTATCCATATTGTACGTAGCCAGTCAGTTCCACTTGCCTATGGTAAGAAGACACGTTACAATGATGGCGCCAGATGACAATGTCTAGTTTCACGCCTGAATTCCAACCACAGTCGATAATTTCACACTGGCACCGCCAATGCAAAGGAAATAGTCTAATGAAGTCTCTTGTATCGCCTATGCAACTGCCCCCATCGACTGAGTGATTTGACACTGGACCAGACTCGAGTCTGTCCACCAAGTGACCTTCAGTGGTCCCATGCGACGCCTCATTGGTGAAGTCAACTGAATGGCAAGTGCCCATGTAACTAGCCTAAGCATCAGGTAGACAACCATAGCTATTCTGGCGCTTGAACGAGACACGGCACCGCAATGCCATCAGCGTTACAGATGTAACAGATGGCGCGCATGAGACCAATGGAGAGTCACTCACAAGAGCACGCTTGCACAATGGTTCACAGTACAACGTCAAAACCACAATCTATTTCTTGGAATGACGGCAGAAAGCCAGACGCGCACAGAGTCATTTCACTGGGGTGTGGTTGAGGCTTCAGTGGTCTCAGCAGGGACTTCAGCAGTCTCAGCAGTCTCTGAGGTGTAGAAGCAGTTGAGCTGTTGCTTGGCTGCTCCTGTGGCCTGCAGAGTCCCTCAGAGTCCTCGCTTCAGTCGCCTGGCTGCAGAGTAGTCCAACCGCCACGTTTGGAAGGGAGCAGGGAAACCCAGACACACATCTGAAACACATGGTCTGCAATGGCATGACGCAGAAATGAATGCAAATTCAGAACCTCGCAACAACACTCGAAAAATCGTTAGCGAGCGGTGTAGCAATGACTGGACTGGCAAGTGGGAATTGTGGCCTGCTTCCCGCAGGTAGATTGGCACTATTTAGAGGGCCAAATACAACAATTTTCATTCTTTATATTACCACATGCGGAAATTTCCACATTTACAGACTGCAGACAAATTCCGCACTATTCACAGCACCGCATTGAAGAAATTTACTAAGTGCGGCAGCGTAGGCAAAATCTTGCACAATTTAGAGCGCCCTAGGCGAAAATTGCTACAAATAACAGCGCCGCAGGCGCAAAATACTTCAATTGTTCGACAATCGACATCTTGGGGGCATCGTTGATTGGGGAGAGGCACTAGCGAGATCAGGAGAGGGATATTGTCATGAAAATACCTCAAAATCACCCCCCCCCCCCACCCCCAAACCCCTCTACGCCATACGCAGTAGCGTTGACAGTAGCAGCATAGGTAGTCAAGAAATCAAGCCACTCACCAGTCCTAATCCACTGGCTCCAAAGAGTAGCAGCCGGAGACCTCAGATTGGCATCACTTGTTGACATTTCTTGTCAATTCTAAAGCGACGAACACACGTAAGTGCACCGCAACAAGATTGACAGAACAAAATTTATGCTAACTTGGCAAGCTTTTAACGGTGACGAACTCCGTAGAAGAATGTGTGGGTGCCAGGGTGATATGGCAAATTCGGCTCGTCCCCCGTAGCCGGCTTACAGTCAGTGCATTCGGCCTGACGCAGCACCTAGGCGGAAATAATACGCGACATTTGAAATTTGCAAGTGCATTGACAAATGCGGTTCAAATGTTCAAAAGTTTCCTTACCCCATACTAATCCGCCAAATTTGAGCCACTGTGCATCCTGGGAAGCTCTGACGGCCTCGCTTTTCGCGTTGATCCACTTGAAGTTCTAGCGTAGTCAACTTCTACAACATTGAAACACAATGTTCTATTCCCAGTTTCCAACTCGCATTTCACGCTGATTCTCGTCAATTTACCTCGGTTTCGGTCGAATACTCGGATTTCTTGGCGCCCACACAGCCGCAGTCACTCACGCGCATCGCCCAGTGCGATCATTATCCCGCTCTTTGTCGCCAATTTCGTTGATTTCCCTGCGATTTCTCCGCTTATCGATTCGATCGATTTCCAACGCGGCAATTTCGTTCGCACTGCAGCGGGGCGTAATCCTGCATTCTACGGCCACCGTACCATAGCCCTCTACATTTATGGCCCAAAAGAAAAGGGCGTCGTCCCATTTAGACTCTCTTCATTCCACAGTCAACCTGCGGCGAATATTCCTGATCCATTTATGGATCAGTACCCACCAATGTATCCTATAGGTGGCGATTCCCCACCAGCGGCACAAAACTACTATACAAAACCAGAGGTAACTGCGGCGAAACTCCCCGAATAAATGCTCAACTTTCTATTCTGACACACTATGGAATGCACTCCTCGAATGCACGAACCACTATGCAATGCCAATCAACCATCATCGGGTACCCAGTTTTTACTCTAAGCTTGTTAGACACAGCTTGTTACACACACAGCTTGTTCCGGCGCGCTCTTCGCGGCGCGCTTAATAAGTAAAACTTAGGCGGCGGTAAGCCGCAAATGCGCAATAGAGGGTAGTGGCAGCGACTGAGTGTAAATAAGTTGGAATTCCGTCAAACTTTGGATTCGAATATCTTGAGCTACGTTGCGAATTTCTTGGCGCGGCTTGTTGCGTTCGATAGAGGAAAGTCAAACGCTTTAATTGGTTGACACTCCTCCCCCTTCAAAAGGGATGAGTGTCATAGCGATCGTGCAGACGATATCCAAATTCAAACGCTCGTACTGTAAGTCGGACTAGACTTTGCCGATTGGGGCGAAATTTTTTTTTGGCACTCCTCCCCCTCCAAAAGGGAGGAGTGCTATAGTGATGGTGCGGATTCTGCGTAAATTGGAACGTTCATAAGTCGGGCTAGAGTTGACCGATCGGGGCGAATTTTTTTTTATTCGATAGGCCTCTGGATGGAAAAACCTGCATCGGGGGTCTCGACTTCGGCCCGGGACCCGATTTTTGGCAAGTTGCCAAAAACCCGGTTTTTCGGCCTCCGACGAACTTTGGACGCTTAGAATAGTGTCCTGGTAGATTGGAGTGAGACGAGGTTTGGGCCGAATATGTAAAAGACATTGGGCTATCCGATGGTAGGGGCGCCGTCGGGCTGGGTCCGGGCCTGCCCGGGCCGGGTAGCAAAAACCGGGTTTTTCGACCCAAAAGTAGGGTTTGGTTGAACGGTCGTAGCAAGTTGGTGGATTGCATATTGTGACTCATCTTTGCCTCATGCTACAGAGCTAAAATAGGTTGCGTGTCGCGTGGGGGTCGCTTAACAGCCGGGCTCTGGTACCGCCTGGACTATGACCCCAAAGTTGGGTTCCGGGTCTCCGCGTAAATCTTCGGGCAATCGTAGATTTCGAAAGGGTACCCCTATTGAGATGGGACAACGACCGTTCGATAGCGCTCGACGAGCTCTACAACTCTGTAGTAGATCACTTCTTTCGTAGTAGTCTAATTTTCGGTGAAAATTAAAAAAATCGAATTTTGGGTCAAAATTTAAAAGTTCGTCGTTTCCCATTCTTTGCTGTGCTGGTCGATTTCGATGATAGTTAGTGAGTTTTTAGTACTTGTAAATATCTTTCGGGGAATAGAAGAACAGCTCTTGGCGCGGTCGTTTTCCAGGTGAAAATTCGAATTTTTTGATAAATTTTCGGTATTTTGGTGCAAAGTGGGGCCAGTTGAGATATTTCGGTGTCAGTTAGACTTTCACGTGATAGAGCATCAAAAGATGCGTTGTTTTTGTTATAAGCATTTTTTTCGTCCGACGCGTATTTTGGCAGGAAATTTGAATTCAAATTTTGGCTGTCGGATTTGTCTGGGACACCTGCCGTGTAAGTACTCGATTCCGGCTTTTCGTGGACGCTGATCACAAATTTGACGTTGTCCTTTCGCTTTGAGATGTGTGGGACCATTTTTGAATAATTTGCTTGCCACCATATGTGCCCTCAAGTGGAAAACCTGGTTGTGTCAGTTCAGCTGAAGCTAGGTGTGTTGTATGTTAAATGTGGGGTATTGGAGGGTCACAATTCCGAATTTGCTATTAATTTTCGATCAGAATGGCCAGTAAGCCTCACTGGCATGTCTCGTTGATCAATGGGCAGCATGATTCAACTCCCAAAATTTTTCTGAAAGAGGGGAGGAGTGCCCCGAGGGGCTCTGCCCCCGTCTACTAATCTTGTTATTCGATAGGTCTCTAGATAGCGCAACCTGCAGCAAGGGTGTCGAAATCTGTCTATTACCCATATTGGCAATTTGCCAAAAACCGATTTCAGCGTAACGGAGAACCCGAGCTTTGTGCAGCTGAACATTCTCAGGCTTGGCTTAGGTTCAGTTCAGGATCAGGCTTAGGCTTAGAACAGAACAGAATACAGATTCTATAATATAGACCTGTAATAGATGCCTCATTTTGTGCCGCTATTGTGGACCAGTCTCACCCTGGAAAATTCATGGCTGGTAGTATGGTATACTAATACTAACCCAGATACATAGGCGTGAAGCTCATGTTTCAAACAGGCGTAACTCCGACTAGAGAAAGAGTTTTTAGCATGGTTCTTGGCGTGGCATGAGAAAAGTTGGAGATTTTTGTGCAGTGGCGTAGCCAAGGGGGTGGGGCATTCAGGGAAAATGCTCCACCCCAGATGTCCAGGAAAAAAATTTGCGCCATCCAGAGACCTATCGAATAAAAACAAGTTTAGTAGACGGGGGCAAAGACCCGCGGGGCACTCCTCCCCTCCTCTATAAGAATTTTCGGAGGTAAAGTGGCCTCCTCAAACAGGATACCCACTGACAATAAGAGTAATCGATGAGACATCCTGGTCACTCCCATCGCAAAACTAAAGTCTGTCCAAAAATGGTTTGCACTGGAGGTTTTTCATATAGATCCCTGGTCTAATTTGAGTAAATCTGGTCGTGTCATACATCAATGTGTAGGGTGGGCGGAGCTGCGTCGGGTCGTGAAAAAATTCCATATTTACGCAACACGCACAGAATTAGACGCGCATAGAAGAAAATCGACTTTTTTCGTTTTTATTGCAAAATGTACACCAACAAGTCCTTACAAAAGCTGCAAAGTTTGGCCGTTCTAACTTGCTCAGCAAAAAAGTTACAGCCATTCCCGCGACCCCTATTAAACCAAAAAGTGCCAAAAATCGCTTAATTTTGGTCAAAAACGTCCAAAATATAGTGCCGCAGGCGAAAATTTTGCTATTTTTAAGCGCCGCAGGCGAAATTTTTGCCATTTTTAAGCGCCGCAGGCGAATATTTTTGAAAATCCTTGGGGGGGGGTCTTTTGGGATGTTGGGGAGGGGGGTACCTGGGGGGGGGGGGGGGGGATGGGGGCCCACCTGCGGCTAGGGGGGGGGGGCCTGGCCCCCAGGCCCCCCCCCACCCCGGCTACACGTATGGTTTCAGTAGTGCGTACTGAAAGTAGTTTCAGTATTGCACTAATACCGATTCTTTTTGTGGAGTTTCAGTTTCAGTTTAAATGGCTGACCAGGTGAGTTGCAGTTTCAGTTTCAGTATATTTATTGAAACTGAAACTGAAACTAGTTTCAGTTTCTATGGTCACCCCTGTTTGGTGGCCGGCTTTTCTTGCATCTGTGACGGTGGCTACAACGGAACGAACTGCGACAACAGTGTGTGGACGGACAAAGTTGCAGCCTTGTCGGCAATTCTATCTCTTACCCTTTCACTGCCTGGTGCGGTCGACGCACCCAAGAGCCGTCATGTATGGAATGCAGAAAGAGAATGCGCGCTTGGATCTTTCCTCCATCAATCGGGGCTACCTGGAGGCCGATCCCCCAAAGCGCAGGGGCTATCACGTGACCTGCGCAGGCTTGTGCTGGCGAGACGCCGACTGTGCCACCTACGCCTTTTCCAAGACCCTGGGAGAGTGCAAGTTTTATCTAAAGGCCGATTTGGACATGGAGGTGGCCGCCCTGCTGGAAGATAACAGCTTCGATCTGTATAGTGAAACCAATCGAGTGTCGTCCGAACTGTAAACGCGATTGCGATGCAGTACATCCTGTGCGTACGTCAGACCAGAAGACGGCCTCTTTCCTTTTCACTTTACAATGACTCCTCCCGGCCGCGTTGCTGATGCGTGAACAAAAGAGAAGAGCGTCTCCAAATCACAACCGACAGCCATACATAGTTCGTGTTCCATAAATTTGAAATGCGTCGACTTTGTGTGCACACGCGGCACCGTAGAGGTTACACGCCATTTCTAGACAACAATTTATCTACCCATGCTACATTACAAATAGAACACGTGACACACAAGTATCACAACTGCTTACATACCATCAAGTTTTAAATTTCACATACATAGTTCATACTTCAGACGACAAGCGTTAGCTGACTTTCGGTCACTAGATCTACTAGACTCAGCTGCGAAGTGCCAGCGCGACCTCATCAGTTGGTGACTGGCACTCATCTAGGCGACTAATTCACAGAGCATAATATCGTTTATTCAATTCCCATAATACACAGAACATAATTAGACAAATACACCGACCTACACAGACAGATACGCCGCACACCGCCTCTGACTAGGCTGGCTATTCCAACAAACGTGAAAGAGCGCAGCATCGCCCGATAGTTAGACCCGACGATTATAGTAGTTAGTATTGGCTCTTAACCACGACAACCTACAATTCGATTGAATTCTCTCTGACTCTTGTGGGTCGTGAGTGAAGCCGCGTTCCTTCATTCGTTCAATCACGTACTCTCTCGTCCGCCCGTTGACATGCTTGAATCCTCAAAATACACAGAGGCTCGGTCAAATTGTATTATTGGCCGTGTCGTGCCCATTCTCCCTTGTCCGCCGTTTTTCGGACAATTACATTGGACGTCGGACAATTGTCAAATGTCCTTCGGAAAATTACATCGAACACTGGACAATTGTCTACGCCACTTGTCTGTTTTAGTTCTTCGTTCGCCAAAGCGGACACCGGACCACACACATCGGACCGCCACCCTCCTTCCCGCCTTCCCCAAAAGACTCGCCCCCCAGAATTTCAAAAAACTTTCGCCTGCGGCGCTTAAAAATGGCAAAAATTTCGCCTGCCGCGCTTAAAAATAGCAAAATTAAGTAATTTTTTCGCCCGCCCTCAGGCGGGCGAGACTATACGAGAGCTCGGCGTGCGTGCGTGCGTGCGTCCGTCCGTCCGTCCGTCCGTCCGTTACGCTCCTGGATCTCGACGTTGGAAAGTCGTAGAGAGGCGATCTTGGGCTCTACGGATAGGTCTCGACTCACTGATCGGGTCGCTTGGTATGGGTCGAGACTCAAAAATTTGAATTTCGCGAGTTACAGTAACCCGAAGGTCGAAAACGCAAAACGGCTCTAACTCGCTCGTGTTACGTCGTAGAGCGGCAATCGACACGTCAGGTTAAAGCTCTCGACGTGTTCTTTCATGTGTCTGCAAAAGTTTTTTAAATTACGCAAACACGCACCGCGGAAAACGCAATTTTTAGCATTTTGACGCTAAAATCTCTCTAACTCGCTCAACTTGCGTCGTAGAGAGGCGATCTCGAGCTTTTTGGATAGCTCCCGACTCACTGATCATTTGTTCTCCCACTGGTCGAAACTCAAAAGTTTGAATTTTGTGAGTTACAGTAACTCGAAGGAGCAAAAGCACAAAACGGCTCTAGCTCGCTCGTCTTATGTCGTAGAGCGGCAATCGACACGTCAGGTGAAATCTCTCGACGCGTTCTTTCATGCGGCTGCAAAAGTTTGCTCAATTACGCAAACACGCACCGCGGAAAACGCCATTCTCGGGAATTTGACGCTAAGATCGCTCTAACGCGCGCAACTTGCATCGTGGAGAGACGATCTCGAGCTTATTGGATAGCTCTCGACTCAGTGATCATTTGCTCTCCCATTGGTCGAAACTCAAAAGTTTGAATTTTGCGAGTTACAGTAACTCAAAAGTGCAAAAGCACAAAACGGCTCTAACTCGTTCATCTTACGTCGTAGAGCCGCAATCGGCATGTCAGGTGAAAGCTCTCGGCATGCTCCTTCATGCAGCAGCAATAGTTTTCAATAATGCAAGCACGCACCGCAGAATACGCCATTCTCGATATTTTAACACTAAGATCGCTCTTTGCTACATGCAGAAGTGCGACACGGTTTGATTGCTCGTAGTGTGCTGTTTTGTGCTCTGTCAATTGTCTGCCAAAACTTTTACACGTTTTTGTCACTTTTTTTAAAGCGTTGCTTGAAAGAGGGATGTTCTTGCTCTAAAAGCCAAATCGCGGGCGAAATCAATATTGCTATGCAATACCCTCTTGCGAAGCGGGGGCTCATAAAGCGGAGCATGCGGGCGATGAACTCTCGCACTCTCTGCAGAAAGAATGCAACTCTTTGCAATGTCAGTCAGAATACAAACTCAACTTTTTAATACCGGAGCTTGTTGGCACTTTTTGGGTTATTTTTGCAAAATTTCTTATTTCTTAGTACTTTTTGGCAAAATTTTTAGGTCATTTGACCCCCCCCCCCCCGCCCCCTCCAGAGGCCTCAGACCCCCCCCCCCCCGAGGGGGTCTTATACCCCCCCCCCCCCCCCCGACCCCCCCCCCCCCCCCTGGCCGGTTAGCGCTTACACGTATGCCCTACACATTGTATTGTGTTCCTACAACAAGAACGAGATAGCTTTGGAAAACTGGCGAGATTATACCTCCTTGTCCAGGCACACCCCAGCTGAGTATGACAACATCCTGCGCGAAGCGAGCGAGATTGTCGAGTAATGTAGACTCGTATTCTTTGGGAATATGTTCAGCAACCTGCAAAGTTGGCTCCCAACGACTCGCACAAAACCACAAAATATGTAGACGATTTTTTGCGACCACAAACTATTTTTGTGCGGCCTCGGTCTTGCGGCACACAGGCAGGCTTCATCACTTCAGAAGACTATATATACAGTGCATTTCTATATTGTAGCTTTCGCATGAGCTTTCGCAAACTTAAAGCTATGGCTACGTACAATGTGATATTTGCGCATTAGGAAGTTGCGATATTTGTCATCTATGCAATGCATGATACTCAAGTTAGGTGGATGCATTTCCCACCTCCAAGCAGAGGACCACGTCGTAGACAGGCAGGAAGTAATGTGGCTGAGAGAGGTCTAGGTATCGTGTGCGACCTTCGGTAGTGTTATAGCAATCTGGGGCGCCGTCGTAGGAATCGTACACCTTCACTGCCGATTCAATTAGCTGCTTGTATATGCCTGAAAATAGTAACGCCCAAACAGAACACTGCTTGTACGGTATCAGGCTCTCAACCTCAGAAACTTTAGAACTGCAAGGTACCTATTTGAATATTTCGGAGTTAATATTTCTCCCCAAGAATACTGACATTTATATAGTACCCAAGTTTTTGCACGTACGTCTAGAAAGGCTGTTAATGAGTCGGTCACAGCGCTGAGCGCGCCACCGTTCGAGGCACGTACCCAAGCCGTCGCCAAAGCTGCCGATGCGTTTTCCAGCAAGTAGCTTTCGCAAGTAATTCGCCAGTGGTTGGTCAGTCAGGTGGGGTGTAGTCCCCTTCGCATGACAGTAAGCGCCCGACAAGGCCGCCTGCAATGTGTCGGTAAGAGCATAACATGGTAAACGTGAAGAAGGTACATATTATGTACTGTAGAGAAGCGCTCAGCTTGATAGATCTTACAGCGTGTCGGCTGTGTTTGTGTTAAAAGAAGAACCTCCAAACCAAGAAGTGGCCGCGGCGATTCTGTGTCATTCGGAACATAATGGCCCACAGTTGCGACACAGTGGCGGTGGCCAAACAGTGCGCCATTGTGGCCACAAGCAGCGTCAGTTTGGCCGCATTGTAACCAGTTTAGCCGTGTGGCCATAATGTCAGTGTGGCCAGAATGACGCAGCCGTGTGACCATAACGTCCGTGTGGCCAGAATGACGCATCCGTGTGGCCATAATGTCCGTGTGGCCAGAATGACGCATCCGTGTGGCCATAATGTCCGTGTGGCCAGAATGACGCATCCGTGTGGCCATAATGTCCGTGTGGCCACAATGACGCAGCCATGTGGCCATAATGTCCGTGTGGCCAGAATGACGCATCCGTGTGGCCATAATGTCCGTGTGGCCACAATGACGCAGCCATGTGGCCATAATGTCCGTGCGGCCAGAATGGCGCGGCCGTGTGGCCATGATGTCCTTATGGCAGAATGACACAGTCGTGTAGCAATAATGTCGGTGTGGCCAGAATGACGCAGCGGTGTGGCCAAAATGTCCGTGTGGTCAGAATGACACAGCACCTGGGCGGCATTGCTCCCCAACTTAAGAAGTTCTAGTTTTTTGCCCGGTCTCATGTGGGCGATCCCTACGATAACTCGGCCTACGTGCGTCCGTACACTCAGCACGTTCGTACGTACGTCAGTAACGCTCGCTGATTTCGGAGTTGGAATACCGTAGTGATGTTACGTCCACTTTCCGTATACGGGCGAAAAAATAATTTGCTTTGCAGCCACAGTTTACCCACCTTGCCCTTTTTCTTCTGAGTCTCGTCCAAGCTTTGCAGCTCACACTGGGCGACTGCCAGTCGGTGCAGTGTCTCGTTCATCCTTCGCGACAAATCTTCCAGGTTCACTCTGTCGTCTCCTGCTGACCTGGAGGAATCGAGACCCCTCCCATTCAAGTAGCCAAGGACAGTTTTTCCAACCACTGAAGCTCTGTTGGGACCAGGAGGGTAGAGCACATCGGCCGACCAGCCGCCCTGACGCAGGCACAGTAGTCCAACAAGCAAGCCGGCGAGAAGCGTCACTGCGGTGAGATAGAGAAACTGATTTCCCTTCCACATGACCAGTTCAGTTGATTGAGTCCATGCACAGGGTGTCACAGTACACCGTAAGTACTCATTAAGCCTGACGTTCATATGGCGTGGGTTGGCCGATCTAATCTTCAAGCTTTTCAACATGTAAGATCGGCTGGCCGATCTTTGCGGTTTAAAAAATTGGAAAATTAGATCAGCCAATGTTCTAACAATACGAAGTGGTTGGTGAGCATTCTAAAGTGAAAGAGTGAAAAGAGAGGGAAGTTTTGTCAAGTGGCTAGAAGCCTCTCCGATTTGGTGCTCACCCGCCGGGAGTGCACTATTCATGCACTACGTACATGGTGTCCCAGCTATCTATCCTGGGTTTCGATTGCTAATAACTTCCGCATTTTGCAACGATATTCCACCAAATTTGCACACGATGTGCACACATTTAGGGAAATTTTGTTTGTTAAGTTTCAGCCTGTTCCGGCTAATATTGCCTAACTGGCACGGGTTTGTTCAAGATTGGTCAATTTGTGCAGTGAGCTGGCTGAGGGTAGGTACCAACATTGCGGCCGCCGTTCTCAAGTTTGGCTTCATATATCAGTCCCAGCATTGGGCATGACATACTGCATGGTACGACTGATAAAGTGTAAAAGTTTCGGATTATTTGATCTAACGAACAGCAAGTGGCGCCGCTCTGCGCAACGTCATGCCAGAAGCTTCAGAGAAGTGGCTCCCATTTCTGACGTGGACATTGCGCGAAGTGGCACCACTTGCTGTTCTTTGCGTCAAATGGTCTGAAATTTTTACTGTTGCTCGGAAACACCCTTTAGCATGTCATGCCAAACGATGGACTTGACACGGCGTCTGGAAGGGTGCTGTTCTCAGTTCCTCTTTTGCGCTCCGTACAAAATTGAACAACCTTCAACAAACTTTTGCCATTTGGGCAATATTAGCCGGAACAGGCTGAAACTTAAAACACAAAATTTCCTTAAATGTGTGCACGTCGTGTGCAAATTTCGTCGAATTTCGTTGCGAAATGCGGAAGTTATTAACGATTGAAACCCCGGATAGATAGCTGGGACACCCTGTATTTGCGACCGTACTCTTTTCTGAGGGATTGTTGCAGGGAAACATTGGGACCATCCGGGATCAATCTCACTCGGCGATGGGGGAACTCGTGAATCGGAGCAAAACGGGCGGTGAGCTTTCGCACTCTATGCGAAAGGATCACAACTCCTTACAATGTCAGTCACAATACCAAGCTTCGGTATTAAAAAGTTGAGTGTGTGTTCTGACTGACATTGTACAGAGTTTCGTTCTTTGTGCAGAGAGCGTGATGATTCGTCGCTCTTGTTGCTCCACTTCACGAGCTCCACCTTCGCAAGAGGGTGTTGCATAGCAGTATTAATTTACCTGCGACTTGGTTTAAACCTTGAAGCCCTTTATCCCCTCTACGTTCCGCCTCTAATAAAGTAACAACAATTTATTAACGTTTCGGAAACATGCTCGAAAGGGCATGAAAGAAAGCATCACAATCGTTTCGATCAAACAGCGTGTCGTACACCTCTCTACGTCGTAAGACGAACTATGATTTCCTTGGTGCGTGTTTTATTAATTGAAAATTTCATGTTGGAACTCGAAAAAGCACGTCGTGGTGTTGCGTGTGACGTGCCGAGTGTCGCTCGACTATGCAATGCGCAATAGGTATTCTCAGCCATTTTAGTGAAAAAGTCTCGAAGTGCCGTTTTCCGTGGTGCGTGCTTTACTAATTAATTACTACCTAGTTGAGAAAATGTTTACCTAACATGAAGGAGCACGTCGGAACGTTTGAAATGCAGTGTCGATTGTCGCTCAACGTAAAACAAGCGAGTTAGGGCTGCTTTGCGTTTATTTATGGACCTTTAGGTTACTGTAACTCGCGAAATTGATTTTTTGTCTAGACCCATTGGGAGGGCTAATGATCAGTGAGTCGACACCTATCCAATGAACTCAAGACCGTCTCTCTACGACCTACATAAGATGAGCGAGTTACAGCCGTTCTGCGCTTTTGTGATATTGGTTTACTGTAACTCGCGTAATTCAAATTTTTGAGTTTCGACCAATACGGAGGGGGGTGGCAAATGACCAGGAGTCGATGCCTATCCAATGAACTCAAGATAGTCTCCTTACGAGGCAAGGTGGGCGAGTTTAGTGTTAAAATGACGGGAATATCGGCTTCCGTGGTGCGTGTTTTAGTAATTGAAAATTTTTTGCTGTCACACGAAAGTTTATGTCGAGAGCTTCTAGTTGACCTATTGCACGCCTCTCTACGACGTAAGACGAGCGAGTTGGAGCCGTTTGACGTTTTTGATCTTAAAGCCACTGTAAGTCGCGAAATTCAAATTTCCCGTCTCGATCATGGGAAAGCGAACCCATCAGTGAGTCGAGACCTATCCGTCGAGCCCAAAGACCGTCTTTCTACGACTTTCCAACGTCGAGATCCGACAGCGTTACGGACGCACGCACGCACGCACGCACGCACGCACGCACGCACGCACGCACGCACGCACGCACGCACGCACGCACGCACGCACGCACGCACGCACGCACGCACGCACGCACGCACGCACGCACGCACGCACGCACGCACGCACGCACGCACGCACGCACGCACGCACGCACGCACGCACGCACGCACGCACGCACGCACTCACGCACGCACGCACGCACGCACGCACGCACGCACGCACGCACGCACGCACGCACGCACGCACGCACGCACGCACGCACGCACGCACGCACGCACGCACGCACGCACGCACGCACGCACGCACGCACGCACGCACGCACGCACGCACGCACGCACGCACGCACGCACGCACGCACGCACGCACGCACGCACGCACGCACGCACGCACGCACGCACGCACGCACGCACGCACGCACGCACGCACGCACGCACGCACGCACGCACGCACGCACGCACGCACGCACGCACGCACGCACGCACGCACGCACGCACGCACGCACGCACGCACGCACGCACGCACGCACGCACGCACGCACGCACGCACGCACGCCGAGCTCTCGTATGGTGTCACCCGCCTGAGGGCAGGCCAAAATACCTCAGCTTTTCAATTCCAGCGCTGTTCCGTGAACAACACCATGGCCCACAGTGTCGTTGATGCGCCCATGTCGGCATGATGGATGGACATCATATACTGGAGAAGCCAGCACACACGAACACTGAAATTGCTACGACCAAATACAGAAAAGTTATCATGACACCCTGATGCAAAATGGACTTTCGACCGAGGCAATGCAACGGACGTTGTTTATCGTTGGGTAAGTTTGAAGTAGGCACTCCTGTTGCTCGCACTGCTACAACGCAGACTGTGCTACCCGAAACGGACGACTCGCGCACTGCATTACACTCGCTCCCTCGCATGCTAGGTACTCTGCCAGAAACTTTTCGTTCATCTAACTCTTGCTGTATCACCACATCCATAGAGTCAGTAACTGCCGGGAGGGGGGGGGGGGGGGGGTGCTACCGCTTGTAACGTCAAGCCCCTTTCCAAAGTTAGTCTCGAACTCAAAGAAGTAATGCCACCTCAACCTTCTACTTGACTAAAAGACCCCAGCTATACGACCTACGAGAGCATGTCCCACGTACAGCCCTACATAACGGACCCACGTCAAACTCGACGACGACGACGACTACGACCGTCTTTGTTGTTTTATCTCCAAGACAAGTGCGTAGTTTTAGTTTAGCACAGCACTTGTACACAGCACTTCCACAGGACCGAGGGAATTACCTTCACCGGTGCACGACACAACGCATCCAGTTACTACAGTAAACCGCCTAAGTGCGCCCCAATTTGTGGTGGACGCACTACTACTTGGTCGCAGTCCAATGCATTTAGGATAATTTTTGTGCAAATGGTAGGTTGCCTAACACTCGGTAAAGCTGCTTTGTGAACCTAGAAATTAGACGCATTTTGCCTTTAATATCCAGTAGAAATGTTGAGCAACGGCCAACGAGAACTTCTCTTGGCTTATCAGTGCTTGATCTACGGTTATACACCTGGAAAACAGGTTGAAATATTTGTGGTGCACGCACAAATTACAGTGCACGCCCAAATGATGGCGAATAGCAGAGACTTAGTATATTGGATGGGTTAAAGCATTCGGCTATTAGGCGGTTTACGGTACACGTCCACGTTTTTCATATCGAATCTACCTTGACTTCATACAACAGGTAGTGAAGTGTGTACATCCAGGTAGGATCGACCTTGTGAAATGCCACCACTCTTGGGCTGCAGCACTCTCTCCCCTAAATATTCGACGTTCGGAGCAACTGCTCAAGCAAATAAGACCCACGTTGACGAAACGCTTACTACGGACTGGAATACCATCCCTCCACCCATACCTCCCCCACCCAACACCCCCCCCCCCTGTCCAAACAAGTCTCTTTTAAAAAGCGGAGTGGTTTTGAGCTTTGAATTTTTACTGAGATTGTAGCAAGGCCCTTTCCGGTTTCGTGCAGCGTCTTTGACTCTCCTCGCGACTACACTTTTTGGAGTGGTCTTGCTACGCAACAT
Organism: Linhomoeus sp. GSCO2_2; assembly: GCA_030248115.1. Classification (NCBI taxonomy): domain Eukaryota; kingdom Metazoa; phylum Nematoda; class Chromadorea; order Monhysterida; family Linhomoeidae; genus Linhomoeus; species Linhomoeus sp. GSCO2_2. The sequence continues at coordinate 2,066 of JASAMZ010002236.1, read as the reverse complement.
TGGTATCGCTCGGGTTTAATTCTTTACACCAAGAAAATCATCTTTTCAGACTAAATTTTTAAAAAGACACTGGAATCTAACGCAAAACTACAGGTCAATTGTGAGCATGATTTGATGTTGGCTTGCAGTGACCTCTTCAGCGATGTCAAGACCGCCGCTCTGCAACGCACGAGTGCCAAGATATAACAAACCAAAATCTGCAGTTTTCATCGCGTTTTGGTTACTGTAGCCCTCTCATTGACTTTTTGAAACTTTTTGTTGTCGGATTCTTGCTCAGGAGGTCGAGCGCTTCATTTTGATATGCGATTCGACTAGGTTCGATGAAGTTTTGACTTTTCGCGGACATTACTTCGGGATACTGTAGCGTGCAATTTTTAAAACTTGTTACTATTTCGACGTCACAGTTCGCGAGAGTAGTCCGAGGGCTACCCGTCGATGTGTCGAACTCAACCCAGCGACGTCAGACAAGCGAGTTATTAAGCCCGAAGCAAGCGTGTCGTTTCCAATTTTCGACGCGTTTTGGTTACTGTAGCTCTCTGTTTAAACTTTTAAAACTTTTTGTTGTCGGATTCGTGCTCAGGAGCTCGAGCACTTCACTTTGATATGCGATTTGACTAGCTTCGGTCAACTTTTGTCTTAAAATGGACCTCACTTTGGAATACTGTAGCGCGCGAGTTTGAAAACTTATTTCAGTTTTGAACACTCAGATGGCGAGAGTAGTCCGAGGACTACCCGTCGATGTGTCGAACTCAACCCACCGACGTCAGACAAGCGAGTTATTAAGCCCGAAGCAAGCGTGTCGTTTCCAGTTTTCGACGCGTTTTGGTTACTGTAGCTCTCTGTTTAAACTTTTGAAACTTTTTGTTGTCGGATTCGTGCTCAGGAGCTCGAGCGCTTCACTTTGATATGCGATTTGACTAGCTTCGGTCAACTTTTGTCTTAAAATGGACCCCACTTTGGGATACTGTAGCGCGCGAGTTTGAAAACTTATTTCAGTTTCGACCACTCAGACGGCGAGAGGAGTCCGCAGGCTACTCGACGATGTCTCAAACTCCACCCTACGACGTCGGACGAGCGAGTTATTAAGCCCGAAGCTAGCGTGACGCACGCACGTACGTACGTACGCACGTACGTACGTACGCACGTACGCACGCCGAGCTCTTGATAGGGTTCGCTCGGCTGAGGCCGAGCGAAAACAAGTCTCTTTCAAAAAGCGGAGTGGTTTTGAGCTTTGAATTTTTACTGAGATGGTAGCAAGGTCATTTCCGGTTTCGTGCAGCGTTTTGGACTCTCCTCGCGACTACACTTTTTGGAGTGGTCTTGCTGCGCAACATTGGTATCGCTCGGGTTTAATTCTTTACACCAAGAAAATCATCTTTTCAGACTAAATTTAAAAAAGATACTGGAATGTAGCGCAAAACTACAGGTTCATTGTGAGCATGATTTGATGTTGGCTTGCAGAGAGCTATTCAGCGATGTCAAGACCGCCGCTCTGCAACGCACGAGTGCCAAGATATAACAAACCAAAATCTGCAGTTTTCATCGCGTTTTGGTTACTGTAGCCCTCTCATTGACCTTTTGAAACTTTTTGTTGTCGGATTCTTTCTCAGGAGGTCGAGCGCTTCATTTTGATATGCGATTCGACTAGGTTCGATGAAGTTTTGACTTTTCGCGGACATTACTTCGGGATACTGTAACGCGCAATTTTCAAAACTTGTTATTATTTCGACGTCACAGTTCGCGAGAGTAGTCCGAGGGCTACCCGTCGATGTGTCGAACTCAACCCAGCGACGTCAGACAAGCGAGTTATTAAGCCCGAAGCAAGCGTGTCGTTTCCAGTTTTCGACGCGTTTTGGTTACTGTAGCTCTCTGTTTAAACTTTTGAAACTTTTTGTTGTCGGATTCGTGCTCAGGAGCTCGAGCGCTTCACTTTGATATGCGATTTGACTAGCTTCGGTCAACTTTTGTCTTAAAATGGGCCCCACTTTGGGATACTGTAGCGCGCGAGTTTAAAAACTTATTTCAGTTTTGAACACTCAGATGGCGAGAGGGGTCCGCAGGCTACT
>JASAMZ010002229.1:0-24680 GCA_030248115.1 Linhomoeus sp. GSCO2_2 | reverse complement strand
ATTTCAATTGCGAATATCTCGAAAATGCGAAATTAGCAACACAAACAGACACAGGATCCGTACTCAGTGACCTCGACTCTACTTGACCACATTATGTCACATGTTTTACTTCTTTGCGACAGACAGACAGACAGACAGACAGACAGACAGACAGACAGACAGACAAACAAACAAACAACAACAACAACAACAACAACAACAACAACAACAACAACAACAACAACAACAACAACACACACACACACACACACACAAACAACAACAACAACAACAACAACAACAACAACAACAACAACAACAACAACAACAACAACAACAACAACACACACACACACAGACAGACAGACAGACAGACAGACAGACAGACAGACAGACAGACATTGTCATCCGTATATGTATATATGTATATATATACGGCCATCGCCTGTGACATATACACTTCGCCGCGCTGAGGCGCGGCGAAAAAACTCAGTGCTGTGGGCCATATATCTACTACAGTGATCCGTGCCTCCTAGGTGTTTTTTCGCCTCAGCGCGGCGAAGTATATGTTAAAGTGACAACCCGAGTTCAGTGAGAACCCGAGTACTCGGGTTCTCCCTGGTTATTTAGTGAGAACCCGAGTACTCGGGTTCTCACTGATGCAGTTAGTGAGACCCCGAGTAGACTGGCGCGGGTCGGCAAGCCGCGCAATCTCTGGTCGGCGAGGCACAGCCGGCCTGAGCAGGAGGTGAAGTAGATGGAGGAATGTTCATTCCACTTAGCGTTTGCACTAAAACTCGGTCGGCGTCGCGCCTGGCGGGTCTCAGCTGAGGCTTAGCGCGACCACCAACTTCAGGGCGCGCTCCGCGCGCCCTGAAGTCGGTCACCGGTCGCGTTAAGCCTAAGCTTCGACCCGCCAGACTGCGACGCCGACTGACTCTTGTGCACTGTGGGCGCAGGGCGAGCCTAAGCATAGCCTGCTTTCAAAGGAATATACAGGCTGTCAAAGACACGGAACTGTCAATTAACGCATTAATCCTAATGTCAACCGGACTCTCTCAAATAATGTTACCTAAGTGCTTTTTCCAGAAAACAAAAGCTGTCAAAACAAATCGAAAAGCGGCGATTAGCAGTCCACTAGCTTGATAGGTTTCATTGTACTGACCGGGCGCCCTCGGCCAAACACGCCTTGCCGCCCAGCGCCACTCTACTCGGGTTCTCACCAGCTACATAAGTGGAGAAACCCGGGATTATTGCGGTTTTCACTAACTAACCAGGGAGAACCCGGTCTCAGAGTTCTCTCCTGAGACTCGGATTCTCCCCATGACATATCTATATACGGATGACAATGTCTGTCTGTCTGTCTGTCTGTCTGTCTGTGTGTGTGTGTCCGTCCGTCCGTGGCACCGAAGTAAAATATGTGACATATGTGGTCAAGTAGAGTCGAGGTCGCTGAGTACGGATCCTGTGTCTGTTTGTGTTGCTAATTTCGCATTTTCGAGATATTCGCAATTGAAATTCGAAAATATCGCAAATTGACTTTTTCGTCTGATGCGCTAGCCGCGAAATTTCTTCAGAAATGGGAGGAGCATGGACCGCGGATAATTTGTAACACAAAAGAAATTTTTTGTAAATGTGGAATTTAATAGAAATACGCGATTATTTGTCAAAATTGCATAAATTGACTAAAATACACACGCGATTATTTGTCAAAATTGCATAAATTGACTAAAATACAACGTCATTTGTTGACGAATGTGAATGCAGAAATGGAAAGGTCGTATGCCAATAAGGATCTGTGACATAGTTTTGCAGTTTACAAAAATTGCAATTTCGAGATATTTTCAACCAAAATATGGAAATGTCGAAAATCGACTTTATCACCTGATGATATAGCGGCGAAATTTCTTCAGAAACGGAAAGAGTATAGACTGCGGATAATTTGTAACGCAAGAGAATTTTTTTGCAAATATTGACGAATTTGAACGCGGAAATGGCAAGGCCGTATGCCAATACGAACTTGTGACATAGTTTCACATTTTTAATAAATTGCAATTTCGAGATATTTAGAATTAAAATTTCAAATAAATTTCAAAGTCGAGATTTTCGTCTGATGGTCAGAACAGCTGTTTATTGATGATAGTGATGAACGTGCACTCGGAAACAGAAATGCGTACGCTGAACACAGGAATTCGCTCGCACCAAACTTTTGGCAAGTTTTTTCGCCGCGCCTCAGCGCGGCGATGTGTATATATACAGATGACAATGTGTAGTCCGCAAACTTTTTTGTCCTGCTGAAGTAAAACATGTGACAGATGGCGTCAGGTAGAGTCGATGTCGCCGATTACGGATCCGATGAGATTTGCTGTTGCTAATTTCAAAATGAGTGTGGGTGTAACGTTTGAAGTTTGAAATTTTTCGACAAATTATCTCTATTTGCAATGTTACGGTGTTTACGGGGCATATCACGTGCTAAAGCACCGTAGTCTGCTGAATAGACGCCAACTGAGAGTATAAGAGCGCCGTTTTGAGAAACCCTTTGATGCGACAGCATGGCGTAGGCGGGAAAGCCGCCGGATCGCGCGCAAAAACGTGCGAACCGACCGAGGTTCGATCCTCGGCGACCCTTTTGCTTTTTTGCTGCGCATTATTCTGGTTTTGTCATTTACGTTTTGACGCCGAATAGGCAAACCATCATCGGCGTAGCGCCTTCTCGTTTCTCCACGTCAGCAAAATTGTTGGCACTCCGCCGCTTGAAAGTGCTATAGGAGCGGTAAAGCCTACAGTTAACATAACACGTGCTAGCGCTCGCTAGGAAGCACTTAGGGAGCCAAATTTTTTTTTAAAAGATAGCTTATGGCAACGCGCAGCGTGCTCGGGGGGTGAAAAAATTTTGGTGGTGGAAGAATTTTGCGAAAATTCAAAAATTCAAATTTTTGCTAAGTAAAAAAAAAACAAGTTGTCATAACTTTCGCAAAAGTGGGCCGATTTTGACGATTTTTGGATATGTTGTAGGCCTTTGGGTGCTCTACGAAGCGGGACTGGAACGGGCTCCCTAGGTTGTCCGACGCGGGAGTACGGTAGAAAATTCAAAATTTTAAATTTTTTTCCGACATTTAAAAAATCATAACTCGACTTTGCGACGGTAGATCCTCGCAAACTCTTCGATCCGGCCTAGACAATTTTATGGTCTTTCGATAGAGACCAAAACCGCCGAGATCGGTCTTGCCGTTCGGGAGATCCGAGGTGGCAAAAGTCCCGGGTCCCGAGCGGAAAATTCGGATTTTCGACTTTGAGTGGATTTTTGGGTTGGAAATCGTGCCTTTAGCGGCAAATTGACCATTGCATCGTGTTCCGCGTTAAAAGTTGGTCTAGACGAAGTGTCTTGACCACTTTGAGGTACCATACCCCAGCCGCGGCGAATTTTTGAATCCCGGGGTCAAATTTTCGAAATTGAGTTTTCACTTGTTTCGTGGGTTTTCGACGATGCTGAACACGAACCCGGTGTTCGTTTTGCGATTTGGGACGCCTTTACCCTGATTTCGGCGCCCGGCCGGCCAATAATTGGGTACTGGGGTCGAAATTTCAAAAGAGTTGACAGTTGTTTCTTGACGTTCTGACGCCGCCGAACGCGAACCCGGCGTTTGTTTAGCGAACTGCGGTGTATTTAGCCTGATTTTGGCCGAATACTCACGCTCTGTAAAATTTCGCGAAATTCCGAAAATACCGTCCGCCATTGATTTTGCTGCGCCTACAGTACGCCTTCCATATACGACGCGCTGACAAAGGCGACTACGCACGCGCAATCGAACCGAGTTATAGGAGCATCGTACTGTAGCACCGACGCCGTCCACCCCAGCGGGAGAGCCCCCGCTGTGTAGCGAAGATAAGGCGCGCTTGTACAATTGGGGCGCCGCTGGCATTCTACATTGTGAGTGGCTATAGACAGTCAGCGGTCAGTACAGCCTGCTCCAACGCGGCACTTGCGCCACATCGATCTCTAAGTGCATGGCATCTGCTTAGGCCCACCCCGGGCTATAGACCCTAGTTCTACGCTGAAACAATTGGGAACAACCATATTTTACGGGAATGCAACACTTGTTGGAGTTTCTGTGCCCCCGTCTGCTAAAACAATCACGCGGAGTGCCTATCTGACACTCAAGGAGTGTCACGTATCACTTGTTTACATAACCTTCAATCTCTGTGTTCAATGCTACCGGTAGCGAGTTTCGTTGAAGACTATACGCTCACACCACCACCCCGTCGATTGGCATCTTGTCACACGATGGCGTCGATAACACCCAGCGAAGTGTTGGCGTCCGTTTGCGTTGCTGAGTCATCGTCGTAGTCGCGTCCAGTTGCTCCAAAAGTGGGCCAAGTCGTTTACCGAGCCTCAAAGCTCTGATAGTTGTGTTCAGACGCTAGCAAGTTTCCATCTTTGGCAAGTTTTTTTCGCCCGCCCTCAGGCGGGCGACACCATACGAGAGCTCGGCGTGCGTGCGTGCGTGCGTGCGTGCGTGCGTGCGTCCGTCCGTCCGTCCGTACGTACGTAACGCTCCCAGATCTCAGCGTTGGAAAGTCGTAGAGCGGAGATCTTGGGCTCTACGGATAGGTCTCGACTCACTGATCATTCAGCCAAGAGGTTTCGAAATTCAAAAGTTTGAATTGCGCGCGCTACAGTAAGCCGAAGGTCAAAACGCAAAACGGCTCTAGCTCGCTCGTGTTACGTCGTAGAGCGGCAATCGACACGTCAGGTGAAAGCTCTCGACGCGTTCTTTTATGCGACTGCAAAAGTTTTTTCAATTACGCAAACACGCACTGCGGAAAACGCCATTCTCGGCATTTTGACGCTAAAATCGCTCTAACGCGCTCAACTTGGGTCGTAGAGAGAGGATCTTGAGCTTTTTGGATAGTTCCCGACTCACTGATCATTTGTTCTCCCATTGGTCGCAACGAAATTCGCGAGTTACAGTAACTCGAAGGTGCAAAAGCACAAAACGGCTCTAACTCGTTCGTCTTACGTCGTAGAGTGGCAATCGACACGCCAGGTAAAAGCTCTCGACGCGTTCTTTCATGCGGCTACAAAAGTTTATTCAATTACGCAAACACGCACCGCAGAAAACGCCATTCTCGGGGAGTTGACGTTAAGATTGCTCTAACTCGCTCAGCTTGCATCGTAGAGAGACGAACTCGAGCTTATTGTACAGTTCTCGACTCACTGATCATTTGTTCTCCCATCGATCGAAACTCAAAAGTTTGAATTTCGCGAGTTACAGTAACTCGAAGGTGCCAAAGCACAAAACGGCTCTAACTCGCTCGTCTTACGTCGTAGAGTGGCAATCGACACGCCAGGTGAAAGCCCTCAACGTGTTCTTTCATGCGGCTACAAGAATTTGTTCAATTACGCAAACACGCACCGCGGAAAACGCCATTCTCGGGATTTTGACGCTAAGATCGCTCTTTGCTACATAAAGAAGTGCAATACGGTTTGATTGCTTGCAGTGCGCTCTTTTGTGCTCTGTCAATTGTTTGCTAAAACTTTTACAAGTTTTTGTCACTTTTTTAAAAGCGTTGCTTGAAAGATGGATGTTCTTGCTCTAAAAGCCAAATCGCGGGCGAAATCAATATTGCTATGCAATACCCTCTTGCGAAGCGGGAGCTCGTGAAGCGAAGCATGCGGGCGATGAACTCTCGCACCCTCTGCAGAAAGAACTCAACTCTTTACAATGTCAGTCAGAATACAAACTCAACTTTTTAATACCGGAGCTTGTTTGTTGGATGTGAGGATTTCACACAGCTTGAAACTTTAGATCAACGGCGTCGTATCATGCCGATAACATATAGCGAACGCGGCGATATCACTGATCACTTAGATCAGCTGTACAGACAACCGTATCGTGGTAATAGCTGCACTTGGTTTATAGCAGACTTTCTCAAGCTAATTTCTCCAGATGCGGCTAATGATGTGTATTAAGTTCACTAGGTGTGACAGACACAATGTATAGGTTGAACTTTTTACACACACAGCTTGTTTGTTGGATGTGACGTTTTCACACAGGTAGGAAACATGAGATAAACGGCGTCGTGTCATGCCGATAACATATGCGAACGCGGCGATATCACTGAGCTTCAGATCAGCTGTACAGACAACCGTTTCGTGGGGATAGCTGCACTTGGCATTAAGGTACACATTCTCTCGACACTTTCTCCAGATGCGGGTAACGATGTGTACAAAGTTCACTATACTGTTCATCAACATTTGACAGACACAAAGCATAGGTTGAACTTTTTACACACGCAGCTTGTTTCGCCCGCCCTCAAGCGGACGACACCCTGCGAGAGCTCGGCGTTCGTGCGCCTGTGCGTGCGTCCGTGCGTGCGTCCGTCACGCTCTCAGATCTCGGCGTTGGAAAGTCGTAGAGCGGAGATCTTGGGCTGGATAGGTCTCCTCGACTTTCAAAAGTTTGAATTGCGCCCGCTACAGTAACCCGAAGGTCAAAACGTAAAACGGCTCTAGCATGCTCGTGTTACGTCGTAGAGCGGAAAGCTGTCGACGCGTTCTTTCATGCGGCTGCAAACGTTTTTTTCAGTTACGCAAACACGCACCGCGGAAAACGCCATTCTCGACATTTTGACGCTAAAGTCGCTCTAACTCGCTCACTTGGGTCGTAGAGAGACGATCTCCATCTGATTGGATAGCTCTCCACTAGTTGATCATTTGTCGCTCTATTGGTCAGCTCAAAAATTTGAATTTCGCGAGTTACAGTAACCCAAAGTCCAAAAGCGCAGAACAGTTCTAACTCGCTCGCCGTAGAGCGGCGATCGACACGTCAGGTGAAAGCTCTCGACGTGTTCTTTCACGTGACGGTAAGAATTTTTCAATTATGCAAACACGCACCACGGAAAACGCCATTCTCGAAATTCTAACACTAAAATCGCTCTAACTCATGCAACTTGCGTTGTAGACGATCTCGAGCTTATTGGATAGCTCTCGACTCACTGACCATGTGTTTTCCCATCGGTCGAAATTCAAAAGTTTGAATTGTGCGCGCTACAGTAACCGGAGGGTTGAAACGCATAACGGCTCTAGCTCGCTCATCTTACATCATAGAGCGGCAATCGACAGGTCAGGTGAAAGCTCTCGACGCGTTCTTTCATGCGGCTGCAACAGTTTGTTCAATTACGCAAACACGCACCGTGGAAAACGCCATTCTCGACATTTTGACGCTAAAGTCGCTCTTTGCTACATGGACAGAAGTGCGACACGGTTTGATTGCTCGGAGTGTGCTCTTTTGTGCTCTGTCAAATGTTTGCCAAAACTTTTCAATTTGTTGTCACTTTTTTAAAAGCGTTGCTTGAAAGAGGGATGTTCTTGCTCTAAAAGCCAAATCGCGGGCGAAATCAATATTGCTATGCAATACCCTCTTGCGAAGGGGGAGCTCGTGAAGCGGAGCAATACGGGCGATGACCTCTCGCACTCTCTGCAGAAAGGGTGGGGATTTTGGGCGCTTTTAATAAATCGCTTTGCGCTTTTAATAAAGTCACGAAGCGCTTTTAAATGGCAACTAGCGCTTTTAATTTGCCACGACAGCTTTTGCTTGCCGCTCTTCGGAAATGGCAGGAGGCGCTTTTAAAATGGCAGAACGCGCTTTTAAATGGCATGTTGCGCTTTTAATTCTTCCGGCAGTATTCCCCTGGACTTGACGCGGTGGAGGAGCGTATTCACGGCACGCAGCAGTGGCCAGGCATCGCTGTTTGCGCGACAGGGCAAAGCAGGGAAGGGGCTCAGCCGGCCTAAGCAGGAGGTGAATTATATGTAGGAGTGTTTATTCAACTTACAGTTTGCACTAAAACTCGGTCGACGTCGCGCCTGGCGGGTCTCAGCTGCGGCTTAGCGCGACCACCAACTTCAGGGCGCGCTCCGCGCGCCCTGAAGTCGGTCACCGGTCGCGTTAAGCCTAAGCTTCGACCCGCCAGACTGCGACGCCGACTGACTCTTGTGGACTGTGGGCGCAGGGCGAGCCTAAGCATAGCCTGAATTCATAAGCGGTGGGTTCTGAACGAGTCCACACCAAATTACTGAACGAGTCCACACCAAATTACTGAACGAGTCCACACCAAATTACTGAACGAGTCCACACCAAATTACTGAACGAGTCCACACCAAATTACTGAACGAGTCCACACCAAATTACTGAACGAGTCCACACCAAATTACTGAACGAGTCCACACCAAATTACTGAACGAGTCCACACCAAATTACTGAACGAGTCCACACCACTATCGAACGCGTAAATCGTAAGCCTGAGCCGGCGGCTCCGACTGGAGGTGATAGTGGACGATTTGGCCAGCACTGGAAGATCATCGCATCCAACGGAAAAATACCAGTGCTAGCGCTGACACAGCACTGCGACAATGTGTCCGGCACTGGGGCGTCTGCTTATGTCACTGGTCGCACTGGAAATGGTCTCCTTGTCAACGGTGGGCACTGGTCGTTTCCAGTGCTGCACAGTGATACATGACAATACATCATCGTGAGACACCCAGCACTACACATGCACTGACACCGCTGATACTGCAGTGCTTTCGCTCACCACCAGTGCCGACTAGTGATGTGTCAGTGGTGTTCGTTTTTGTCGTCAGTGGTGAATCACTGTAAACTGTTTCAGCATCTTGTGAGGGACTGCCTTTCTATCATGGGAGTTACCGGTGCTGTCACTCTCCACCTGTGCCAACTAGTGATGCATCAGCCATATTCGCTTATGCTGTCAGCGTTGAACAATCAACTGTACATAACAGTACTAGTTAGGTGGTGCGTTAATCTGTTGTCTGTTAGGTACATTTCATTTCCTTGCAAATCAGGGGTGTGCACAATGCTGAGCACAGTCAATGCACATTATGTACAGCTATCACTGCACTAAAGTGGTGTGGCTAGATATATCAATGTTTGGTGCTGCTTAATTGAGAAATATTGTCATCAAGATATCATCAAGTGATATTATTGATTGATCACTCACTGGTCATTGATTGATCATGAGCAGCACATATAGGCTGCCAACTCTACTTTGACTGATAAAACTGATGCAGTGTCATACAATTGAACCAGTGCTAGCAGTGACAAGGCAGCAACCAAGGTGGAAACAAAGGTTGGACTGAGAGTGGGCAGAGATTAGAAGTAGTGAAGACTGAGCAATACAGAGTTGCACAGCATGGTATCACAGGACAGCACCTATAGGCGGTCAACTCTACACCTAATGAAGGATGCAAAGTAGTACAGTGTCATACAAATGAAGCAGTGCTAGCCATGGTCAGCCAGCAACCAAGGGAAACAGAGGTAACACTGAGAGTGAACAGGTAGTTGGCGTAGTGAAGAGCAGAGCATGGACAATGACTGGTGCAGTCTCATAGAATGGATCCAGTGCTAGCAGTGACAAGCCTGTAACCACAGGGGAGCAAAGGTTGGACTGAGGATGATCAGAGAGGTTGTGTGGTGAAAATCAGTGCAGTGTTGCCCAGATTAGCTGACACAATACAAGTGTAGCTCAGGGCAGCACAAATAGGATATCAACACTACTCAGAATGACTGACAGTACTAATGCAATGTCAAGCAGTGCTAGCAGTGATAAGCCAGCAACCACAGGGGAAACCAGGTTGAATTTAAAGTGACTGTGGACTAGGAGTAGTGAAGGGCAGTACAGACACAGTTGTAAAGAGATTGTGGTAGCACAGGGCAGCATGCAAAAACCACCAACTCAACTCAAAATGAACAGTGCAAATAACTCAGTTTCGTACAAATGAAGCAGTGCTAGCAGCAGCAGCCAGTAACAACAGGGGAAACAACAACAGTGAATTTGAGAATGAATGAACAGAGAATTGATGTAGTGAAGAGCAATACAGAGTTGCACAGAATTGGTGGTGGCACAGGACAGCACATATTGATAGGCTTTCGCCTGTACTGTGAACAACAAAAGTACAGTTGAAGCTGTGCTAGCAGTAACAAGCGAGCAACAGCAGGGAAAACAAAGATTGGATTGCAAGTAAACAGAGAGCTGGAGTAGTTGACAGCAGTGCAGAGATGTGCAGAGGTACTGACACAGTACAAGTGTAGAGCAGGGCAGCACAAATAGGATATCAACTCTACTCGGAATGACCAATAGTATTAATGCAATGCCAAGCAATGCTAGCAGTGACAAACCAGCAACCACAGGGGAAATCAAGGTTGAATTGAGAGTGACTATGGACTAGGAATAGTGATTGGCAGTGTGGAGTCAATTGTAAAGAGATTGTGGTAGCACAGATTAGCATGCAAAAACCACCAACTCTACTCAAAATGAGTAGTGCAAATAACTCAGTTTTATACAAATGAAGCAGTGCTAGCAGCAGCAGCCAGTAATAACAGGGAAAACAACAACACTAAATTTGAGAATGACTGAACAGAGAATTGTTGTAGTGAAGAGCAATACAGAGTTGCACAGAATTGGTGGTGGTGCAGGAGAGCACATATTTACAGGATTTCACCTGTACTGTGAACAACAAAAGTAATGCAGGGTCATACAGTTGAAGCAGTGCTAGCAGTAACAAGGGAGCAACAGCAGGGAAAACAAAGGTTGGATTGCAAGTAAACAGAGAGCTGGAGTAGTTGATAGCAGTGCAGTGTTGCCCAGATTAGCTGACACAATACAAGTGTAGCGCAGGGCAGCACAAATAGAATATCAACTCTACTCAGAATGACAAATACCTAGTACTAATGCAATGCCAAGCAGTGCCAGCAGTGACAAGCCAGCAACCACAGGGGAAACCAAGAATGAATTGAGAACTAGAGACTAGGAGTAGTGAAGGGCAGTGTGGAGTCAGTTGTAAAGAGATTATGGTAGCACAAGTCAGCATGCAAAAACCACCAACTCTACTCAAAATGAACAGCGCAAATAACTCAGTTTCATACAAATGAAGCAGTGCTAGCAACAGCAGCCAGTAACAACAAAAAAAACAACAACAGTGAATTTGAGAATGAATGAACAGAGATTTGGTGTAGTGAAGAGCAATACAGAGCTGTGCAGAATTGGTGGTGGCACAGGACAGCACATATTTACAGGCTTTCACCTGTACTGTGAACAACAAAAGTAATGCAGGGCCATACAGTTGAAGCAGTGCTAGCAGTAACAAGCGAGCAACAGCAGGGAAAACAAAGGTTGGATTGCAAGTGAACAGAGAGCTCGAGTAGTTGACAGCAGTGCAGTGTTGCCCAGATTAGCTGACACAGTACAAGTGTAGCGCAGGGCAGCACAAATAGGATATCAACCATACATGAGATGCCAAGCAGTGCTAGCAGTGATAAGCCAGCAACCACAGGGGAAACCAAGGATGAATTGAGAACTAGAGACTAGGAGTAGTGAAGAGCAGTTGCATAGAGATTGTTGTAGCACAGCACAGCATGCAAAGGCTACCAACTCTACTCAAAAAGAACAGTGCAAAATAACTCATTCATACAAATGAAGCAGTGCTAGCAGCAATAACAGGTGAAACAACAACAGTATATTTGAAAATGAATGAACAGAGAATTGGAGTGGTGAATGGCAATACAGAGTTGTGAATAGTGATGCAGAGTAGTGAATAGCAATACAGAGAGAACTGATGACAAGTAATGGATGTTAGAATGAGGTAGAAGTAATCGATCATGCCTAGAGAAGACCAGTTGTAAATCTGTAACCCTTGACCTGATAAATCACTGGTCCCCCTTTCATGATAGCATCGAGCAGCATTGGAGAATGAAGCAAATCGCAGTGCAAGCATAGAGCCTACCGCTTGTGCCAGTGATTTTTTACTTGGTTTAAAGTAGTTAGGTGGTGTGTTTTTTTCCACTGTCTGCTAGTTACATTTCATTTCCTTGCAAATCAGGGGTGTGCACAGTGCTGAGCACAGTCAATTCACATTATGTATGGCTATCACTGCACTAAAGCAGCATGGCTAGATATATCAATGGTTGGTGTGGCTTAATTGGGAATTATGGTCACCAAGACCAAGAAGACTGTCAGATTTAGTGACAGCGTTTCTGTATGTGAAACTGAGAGGATCAGTGATGCCACAGCAGCCATTGATGACAACTACCAATTGGCTGATGGGTCATTCAGTTAGCTGCTTCCACCTTTCCTGGAGAAAATTGAGTGGGGAGTGTTCCCTGAGAGGAAATTGGACCCCAACTACAACGTGATGTGAAATTGGCCTGTGCTACAGTACTTCCTGATTACTAGACATAAATAAGACTCGTTGTGATAGCATCGCCAAGTAAGTAGTTTGGTGACGTACAGTAGGTTTATCGATTAGATTTCCAATGTGCATCAATGATCTTCTTATGCACATTACTGAACCGTCGCATCACAATACACATGCAATCCAGTGTTGTGGTGACAGCATCAGAGAGACTGCACAGAATTAGGAGATGAATGGTACTTCAATTGGTTTTAATGCCATAGCACAGCATGGCCTTCCCACACCTGTGGGGAGATGAATAGGGAAAGATCTCCTAGTGTCGGAATTGATGACCAGTAATGGATGTTGGATGGAAGTATAAGTAATCAATCACGCCTAGACTAGATCAATAAAACCTAGCCCTGATACAGCACTGCAGGGATAGACCTAGACGTAATATATCACGGCTACCTGCAATGATAGTGCAATGATATCATTGCAGAGCACTGGAAAATGAGGAAAATCGCAGTGCCAGCATTGCGCCCACCATTGGTCGCAGTGATTTTCGACTTCCACTGATGCATCACTGTCAAGCACTGCGGGCTCGATGACACCAGTGATTCCGCTGATGGACCGATGCTGAAGCACAGAACTCTTCTATCACCTCCAGTCGGATACTAGGAGGAGATCGTAGGCCTGAGCCGGCGGTTAAGCATACTAGGAGGAGATCGTAGGCCTGAGCCGGCGGTTAAGCATACTAGAAGGAGATCGTAGGCCTGAGCCGGCGGTTAAGCATACTAGGAGGAGATCGTAGGCCTGAGCCGGCGGTTAAGCATACTAGGAGGAGATCGTAGGCCTGAGCCGGCGGTTAAGCATACTAGGAGGAGATCGTAGGCCTGAGCCGGCGGTTAAGCATACTAGAAGGAGATCGTAGGCCTGAGCCGGCGGTTAAGCATACTAGGAGGAGATCGTAGGCCTGAGCCGGCGGTTAAGCATGCTAAGAGGAGATCGTAGGCCTGAGCCGGCGGCTAAGCATACCAGGAGGAGATCGTAAGCCTGAGCCGGCGGTTAAGCATACTCGTAGGCCTGAGCCGGCGGTTAAGCATACTAGGAGGAGATCGTAGGCCTGAGCCGGCGGTTAAGCACACTAGGAGGAGATCGTAGGCCTGAGCCGGCGGTTAAGCATACTAGGAGGAGATCGTAGGCCTGAGCCGGCGGTTAAGCATGCTAAGAGGAGATCGTAGGCCTGAGCCGGCGGCTAAGCATACCAGGAGGAGATCGTAGGCCTGAGCCGGCGGTTAAGCATACTAGGAGGAGATCGTAGGCCTGAGCCGGCGGTTAAGCATACTAGGAGGAGATCGTAGGCCTGAGCCGGCGGTTAAGCATACTAGGAGGAGATCGTAGGCCTGAGCCGGCGGTTAAGCATACTAGGAGGAGATCGTAGGCCTGAGCCGGCGGTTAAGCATACTAGGAGGAGATCGTAGGCCTGAGCCGGCGGTTAAGCATACTAGGAGGAGATCGTAGGCCTGAGCCGGCGGTTAAGCATACTAGGAGGAGATCGTAGGCCTGAGCCGGCGGTTAAGCATACTAGGAGGAGATCGTAGGCCTGAGCCGGCGGTTAAGCATACTAGGAGGAGATGGTAGGCCTGAGCCGGCGGTTAAGCATACTAGGAGGAGATCGTAGGCCTGAGCCGGCAGTTAAGCATACTAGGAGGAGATCGTAGGCCTGAGCCGGCGGTTAAGCATACTAGGAGGAGATCGTAGGCCTGAGCCGGCGGTTAAGTGGGCTCAGGGCGAGCCTAAGCATAGCCTGATTTGGAAGGAATACACTGTGTCCGAAACTAGTTCAGAAAAGGAAGAACGGCTATCGTTTGACGCTTCATGCGACTGCCGCCTAGACGGCAATCGCCTGAAGACGGCCATCGCCTGTGGCAGAGTCATTCAGTAATTTCGCTGAAGTCGGGCGGGAAGGGGGGGGGGGGGGGTGTGGACTTATTCAGTAATTTGGTGTGGACTCGTTCAGTAATTTGGTGTGGACTTATTCAGTAACTTCCGCTGACATCCGGCCGGAAAAGAGGGTGTGGACTCATTCAGTAATTTGGTGTGGACTCATTCAGTAATTTGGTGTGGACTCGTTCAGTAATTTGGTGTGGACTCATTCAGAATTAGCCAACGAATACACGTTGTCAAGGGATAGCAATGTGTTCAATCAAGCAATGCGAATGTTGGACATCCAAGTTACGTGAATGCACACAGAATGCAACGAGAAAGTCATTCATTCAGTGCGCTCGCTCTAATCCCCACCGTCTGCCTTTTGGTTGACCAGCGGCACGGCTCCGCAGCTTCCACGGAATTAAAAGCGCCAGTTGCCATTTAAAAGCGCATTCTGCCATTTTAAAAGCGCTTCCGGCCAAATTAAAAGCGCACCGCTGCGTTTCGCGGCCGCCAGAAATTAAAAGCGCAAGATGCCAATTAAAAGCTGGACGTGCCATTTAAAAGCTGCAAATATTTATCCCCCTGCAGAAAGAACGCAACTCTTTGCAATTTCAGTCAGAATACAAACTCAACTTAAAATACCGGGGCTTGTTGCTCTTCGTTCCCAGTGTTGATTGACTGGAACTGTTTTGCGCGTCCGCCCACTCGTAAAACCGAGCCAAACATTCATGGGGGAGGGGGGGGGGGCACTGGGTAAAGTCGTATCGCGTTGGTTGGCGTCAGAGTGTAACTTTGTTTCCATCACACCGTGGGCCAGCGGAGTCGGTCCTTGATATTAAATTTAAAGAAAATTAGTTACCTACTACTGTATGGATTGTGAAGTTTTGGGGACGCTTACCACAACTCTGAACTCGTACCTGAGTACATCTACATTACTAAGCTAGCTAGGTGTAGTGTCCGTCTGAAACGCTTGCCTTCCTAGCACTTCGCCACGCGACGCTTCAGCACGCGCTTGCCTCGCTAGCACTTCGCCACGCCAAGCTTCAGCACGCACGCGCTAGGAAGCCAACAGGACGCCAGCGGCGTCCCGCAGAGAAGCTCGCTCGCTTCGATCGATCGGCCGCAGAGAATCAATCGCTGCACGCCCAGCGTCGCCTGTTGCTGCCTGCCTTCAACGCAGGCTTTGCCTGAACAGTACGGCAATGCACGGTAGCAGAGTTGCCTTCCTAGCACTTCGCCACGCGACGCTTCAGCACGCGCTTGCCTCGCTAGCACTTCGCCACGCCAAGCTTCAGCACGCACGCGCTAGGAAGCCAACAGGACGCCAGCGGCGTCCCGCAGAGAAGCTCGCTCGCTTCGATCGATCGGCCGCAGAGAATCAATCGCTGCACGCCCAGCGTCGCCTGTTGCTGCCTGCCTTCAACGCAGGCTTTGCCTGAACAGTACGGCAATGCACGGTAGCAGAGTTGCCTTCCTAGCACTTCGCCACGCGACGCTTCAGCACGCGCTTGCCTCGCTAGCACTTCGCCACGCCAAGCTTCAGCACGCACGCGCTAGGAAGCCAACAGGACGCCAGCGGCGTCCCGCAGAGAAGCTCGCTCGCTTCGATCGATCGGCCGCAGAGAATCAATCGCTGCACGCCCAGCGTCGCCTGTTGCTGCCTGCCTTCAACGCAGGCTTTGCCTGAACAGTACGGCAATGCACGGTAGCAGAGCCTTGCAAAAGCGAACAGTGCGGCAGTGCGCGGTACAGCAGAGAACCTTGCAATGTGCAATTCAACAGAGCCGAACAGTACGACAATGCTCGCGCAGGCAATTCAAGCCGCTTCAGCGACTATTTCGCTTGCAACAGGACAGATCTTGCAACAGGACAATCGGCCCGCTCTCTAGCATTTGTTTTGCGCGCCGCTTTGCACGGCGCGTTCGCGAGGCAGTCAGCGCCATTAGCTTGCAACAGGACAGACTTTCTGCAACAGGACGCTGCAACAGCACAGACGTTGCAACAGGATCGCAGGACAAATCTTGCAACAGGACAAATCTTGCAACAGGACAGATTTTGCAACAGGACAGATTTTGCAACAGGACAGACCTTGCAACAGGACAGATTTTGCAACAGGACAGACCTTTCAACAGGACAGATCTTGCAACAGGACAGATCGTGCAACAGGACAGATCTTGCAGCAGGACAGGTCTTGCAACAGGACAGATCTTGCAACAGGACAGACCCTGCAACAGGACAGATCTTGCAACAGGACAGATCTTACAACAGGGCAAATCTTGCAACAGGACAGATCTTGCAACAGGACACATCTTGCAACAGGACAGATCGTGCAACAGGACACATCTTGCAACAGGACAGATCTTGCAACAGGACAGACCTTGCAACAGGACAGATCTTGCAACAGGACAGACCCTGCAACAGGACAGATCTTGCAACCGGACAGATCTTACAACAGGGCAAATCTTGCAACAGGACAGATCTTGCAAAAGGACAGATCTTGCAACAGGACAGATCTTGCAACAGGACAGACGTGGCAACAGGATGGTCGCGCGAGGCGAACAGCACCGTTGGGTCGCAACAGGACAGATTTTTCAACAGGACAGATCTTTCAACAGGACAGACCTTGTAACAGGAGAGACCTGGCAACAGGACAGGCCTTGCAATAGGACAGGCCTTGCAACAGGACAAACCCTGCAATAGGACAGACCCTTCAACAGGGCAAATCTTGCAACAGGTCAGACCTTGACAATGAACAGGGCGGACGTTGCGGCGCGCGTGCGAGGCGACCAGCGCCGTTGGCTCACAACGGGACAGACCTTGCAACAGACAGACCTTGAACAGGACAGATCATGCAACAGGGCATTACGGCCATTGACGACCACATTCCATGGTATTCAGATCTCAGGAATTCTTCTGCAACGGGAAGGAACGGCTAGTGTAACCTAAGAGGATTAGACAAATTATGTACAAACTTATGTATTTAACACCTTAAGGTACATAATAACGATTACCAGTATTGACTGAGTCGGAAGGCAAATTAGAGCTTTCAATAAACCACCCCGGGCCTAAAGTACCAAGCGTGCTGGCCATGTTAGTGCGAGTATGCTGGCTCTTCAGATCTGCTGTCGTATGCGCTACTCCAATCGCAAAGTCCGCAATGAGAGCGTCATGGGCGGCACGGCTCTGTCTAGATAGTAGATACGACTAGAAACCGCACTGGCTAGAGTAGATGTATGTTTGACTGGAGTGGAGACGAAATCGCACGGTTATCGACGCAGTTGGCCTGCAATACCGTGTGGACACGGGGTGTAGACGTACTGTATGGCAGCCCGTTGCTTGTACAGAAACGAATTACTAGGTGGTACATTAGGCACAGAGTAACCAAAGCCCATCAAAGATACCTACCGAAAAGTCTCAGTGTTGGAGGCACACCAAATCACTTCCTTAGTAGCCCGAGTATCACCAAAAGGACACTTTAGACAGCCCAGAAGCAAACTACCCCCAGGTTTGGAGAGAAACGAGACGGCCAATTTCTATATGGTGTAAGCTCTTGTAAGGGCACATAGTTCGTAGTTCGTTGATCTCTTTCATCCGACAGCCTGATTGTAGGACGGTGGAGGGGCGTCGACTCCACTGGGAAACTAGAATAGGTAGGCATTTGTTGGCAAACCATATTACTATGCATAATACACTGTGAATGTAGGAGGAAAGAAGATAGCACAGAAGGTAAGTGGCACTGTAATTTGCATATGCATGAGTCCAATTATCGCTAAGAACTGCTCAATTTGCAGGATCCATTGCAAACCACCTAACCCCATATTCCTGCTGCGGCTGCTGCTGCACCGCCACACCAGTGTAGGCGAAGAAGATGCTATGCACGTCCACTGGATAGCTGCTATTCTCCGTCTTCACAAACTTTGACGAGACATCGGCGCTGCAGATGGGTCTCCAGCCCATGAGTGCCAACTGGTGCAGGATCTGGCACATCAGGTAGCGCGCCAGTGCGAAGTCACTGCCGCTGTAGGCGGCCCATGGGTTGCCATTGAGCTTCCACTCGAAGGCCAGTGGTCTGGCGCCTAGAGAAGAAACAAGCTCCGGTATTAGAATGTTGAGTTTGTATTCTGACTGACATTGCAGAGAGTTGCGTTCTTTCTGCAGAGAGTGCGAGAGCTCATCGCCCGCATTGCTCCGCTTCACGAGCTCCCCCTTCGCAAGAGGGTACGGCATACCAATATTGATTTCGCCCGGGATTTGGCGTTTGCAGCACATCCATGTTTCAAGCTCCACTTTTGATAAGTGACAAAAAATTGTTAAAGTTTTGACAAACATGTTGACAGACCACAAAAGAGCGCATTGCCAGTCAATCGCAAATTATTTAATTCTCTCCCACCCTCTCTCATGATGCCATAGGGCCAGAAAGTTCTGATGACTTGTGCCAACGCCGCCTGCACGTCTTGTGGCGCGTTGATGATTCTCAGCTTGTCAGTGTCGCTGGGACTAAGGCATATGTGGGCCACGCTGCATGGGGCGCAGTTCCGTAGCACAAATACGGCCTTGTCGTTGTCTCTGCGAGTGACGTCCAAGGCAGTGACCAGGGACCATCCCTGAGTATATTTGTGCGCGATATGCATTACAACCAGACACAAATTCAATAAAATCTACCTTGGACACTAGCGTCTGCAGAATCGTCGTGATAAGTAGGCGCGCACTGACGGCTTCGTCCCCAATGGTGCACCAGGGATAACCAGAGAGCTTGAACTCATGACAGCCCACCTACAACGACAATTGCTACAGTTACAACATGCAATCATTGAAACTTCAGACGCTGCCACTTCTCACATTTGGATGTGGCGTCTCCTCTTGCAACCCATTGATCCAGTACTTCACTATGCAGTCCCTGACAGCCGCGATGATCTCTTCATTGGAGTCGATCAGTCTAATTCGATCGCTAGCGTTGAGAGAAATCATGGTGAACTGTGTGCCTGGCACGTGCTCAGGGGTCTGAAATGCAGATAAAAGCATGTCTGAAATTCAATGAACATAACAACTCGGTCAGTAACACAAAGCTGGTTACCCACTTGTTGAAAGAATATGCTGTCAGCCGTGCCTTTCGTATTCACTGTTCCAGCGAATACGAATCGATTGGCGTCGAAGTTCCGAAAGATACTGAGCAGCATTCGTCTGGCAGACACTCCCTAGAAACACCATTAACTGCGCACAAGTCGACGATAGCTTATCAGGAAAAGAACTTGCGAAGACATGTACATTTTACTGTCCCAATCTGTGCTGTATGTTTGTAATAGAACACGTCACACACATTGTACTGTATTGTACTGTAGTCTATTGTATTGCATTGTATTGTATTGTATTGTATTGTATTGCATTGCATTGCATTGTATTGTATTGCACTGTATTGTATGGTGTTGTATTGTACTGTATTGTACTGTATTGTATTGTATTCCATTGTAGTGTACTGTATTAACTGTATTATACTGTAACACTTGCAGTACAGCACACCTCATGGAAGTCCCTCGACGTCCAGGGGTAGCCCACCAGCTTGACCTCGAAGTCTGAAGGCCCAAGCACCTGTTGGTTCTGAATGATTGGTTGCAGAATCTGCGTCAGGATGGGATTGAGCCAGTTGGGGGCGTTGACCAATTGTAACTTGTCATAGGAGCTGAGGCTCAACGCGCAGATCAGTGGTGAGGTCGTCTCCTGAATGGATGGGCGATTGATTTGTGTTGACCCACTACTAGGAATTCAATGCTTCACGGTAGTCACGCCATCTACGTAGTAAGTAGCCTCTGAGTGTGTTCCAAACTGGCCTCTTACGGATAAACTTATCCGGAAATTAGGCGCACCAAAAGAATTTGTGACAAGCAGTTTGTGCCTCACCCCCAATCCATATCAAACAAGACTGTCACCTGAGCCACTGTGACATTCTTCCTGAAGAACCAGGTGGTCAGGTCCACGGTCCTGGACAGGTCGCTGGACATGACCAGTTCCCAGCCCACTGTCTTCAGAGTGGCCAAGAGGCCACAACACGTTCTTTTCATGGCCACCGTCTGTGTTTTATCTCGGCGTTCGGCGAACGGCACGCCCACAAGCTTGAACTCCGTGGCCCCTCCCCAGGGCTTCTCCTCTTGGATGCCTGTGATAGCTTGTTCGATGATCAGGCACGGTATTCATTCATTAGCCTTACTATTCTGAGGTTGGGTGCACTTGCAACTGATCAGTAAGAGGTCTGTCCGTATTCGTAAAACTGACCTTAACTTTAATCCCATGATGTAAACCTGAATTACTAGCAGCTAGATCTCACAAACTCTAGTACAGGAGCTAGCATCAAGTATCGAGTCTAACCACTGCAGCTAACCATATGTTTAAGACTAACGTCCCAGGTGTTATAGGAATCACCAGGGAAACTGCTGAGCTATTTGGTGTGCATATGTAGGTGGGTACCGTCTTTCCTGGGTGCGCCAAGCACCCAGAACGCACCTATGTACAGCTGTCCAAGCACTTGTCTCACGACTCCTGTCACTTGTTGGTCGGCTTGTACCACAATCAATCTGTCAGACCTTCGAAATACAATCGCAAAATAGGGGAAATTCGCCGGCGGAGGAGGTAGAGAGGAGAAACTGGTATTGCCCATTATTCTATGCTATTTCTAGCTGTGATAGTGCTAGAGGGCACAACACAACAATCGGCAAGGCAAGTGACGTCGTGACGTGAAGGCGATATGCATAAATTAGGGTGTTTACGTGACATCAGTTGTCGTGTCACTTTCCTCGACGATAAATAATGCCGATCCAGTGAAGTGAGGTGAGCGTCCCCAGTGCGCTGGCGTCTCCACTACTACAACTACATACAGAAAGATAGGGACCAGCGTATTGGTCCTGCGCCGAAGAGTATTTTACGCGCGCCAGTATTTAAGGGCAATGTGTGACAGGCATAGCTAAGTACAGGGTGGTCTACATAACGCGGACGATTTTGACCGTTAATAACTCGAGCGACGTGTAACGGATTGCTACCAAAATTGTACACAACATAGATGCACATGTCGAATTTTATACCTGAAATTTTCATCACGCCAGCCTCAAAGAATCACAAAGTGTCAACGGTTAGGCAGGCACACCAACATACATGGTGATGCACCGGAAAAACTCGCGCTCTTTGTTGGCTTACATCAGTAGTGAATGGCATCCTGTCAGGCAGATTTCGGCCCAGGCAGATCACGTCCCAGGCAGCCAGGCAGTTTGCAGCCCACGCAACACCTGAGCCAGGCATCCCAGGCAGATTGCAGCCCACGCAACACTGGAGCCAGGTAGAATCCCAGGTAGTCCAGGCAGACCACAGCCCATCTGTACAACAATCGTAGGCACAACACAGGCCCGAGACGCATTTGAATGGAAAAATCACGAACTTTGGCAGAGACAAACTTTTCCCTGGCGCGTCGCACGCCAAAACCGACCACGTCATTTATGTGGTGTGTCTGTCAGTTGTATAGGGACAGAATTCTAGGGAAGATTTCCAGGGACAGATTTCGTGAGACGCTCAATCCTAGGAACAGATTTCCAGGGAAAGCCAGGCAGATTTCTAGGGAAGTTTCTATGGACAGATTCCTAGGCAGATTTCCAGGGAAAGTCAAGAGACACAATTCACAGGGACAGATTTGAAGTTGACGGGAAAAATTGGCGGGAAAACATGTTCAGACAGGTTGGGATGCAGACAAGTTCACACTTCACTCTCTCACTTTCTCACTTTTTTGGAAAGTCAAAAGGCAAATGTGAAGAATGACTAAGAAACTGAAAAGCCCTGCACACACGCTGTTCCTGCAATCTGTGGTCTGCAATGTACAGGTATGGTGTGCACTATCTGCAACATGAAAACTGCACCAGCTATCTAGAACATGAAAAGTGTGTCTGATGTCTGAAATTGAGCACTTGTGCACTATCCGCAACAAGAAAAGTGTGCCAACTATCTGCAACAAGAAAACTGTGTCATGTGTTTGATGTCTGAAATTGAACACGTGTGCACTATCCACAACAAGAAAAGTGTGCCAACTATCTGCAACAAGAAAAGTGTGCATACCCTGGAACATACCCTGGAACATACCCCAGAGCATACCCAGCTCACCGCCGGACATACCCTGGAACATACCCTGGAACATACCCCACGACATACCCCGCACACCGCCGAGCATGCCCTGGAACATACCCTAGAACATGCCCCACGACACACCACACAACACCCGTGTATACTCTGTTTTGACTGACTGTCTACCCGTGTTCTACACTTTGTTTGTGATTCCCCCAAGAAAATGCTTTTGTGAGACACTCATGTTCGACATCATCGCTCCATTTTTGAAAGCGTCTTTCTGAGACGTGAGTTATTTCAAACTGGCGAAGAACCTCTTGGCAGTAGAGCGGTAGGCGACATCAACAAACAATTTCTCAAATGGATCGCTATCACTAAACAACTTCGTCAGTAGTTCTTCGTGAGTGAAGCCTGACGCAGTTCCCACTTCAACACATTTCTTCAGCACTTCCTTCCTGTTGAACTTGCCAGCCAGGCTGTTGTATGCATGATCCCCGAAGCAGCTGCACGCAATGGCTTCCTTGAATCGCGGGTGCTTGGAGTGAACAACTTGCACAAATGCCAGGCAGAATGCCTCATCGACCGAGGTGATTGGAGCTGACTTCTTGTTGCCCATTTCTGCAATGATGGTTCAATGAGCTGACTCACCACTACTTAAATAGTGCTCTCACCTCGTAGCACCAGTTGAATCGTCAGTTGCCTCCAGTGTTTTTCGCTGAACAATTGTTGGAAAGGATCTCCCTCTACCAAGATTGAGAGCGACCCTCCTTCAGCAATCAGCTTGTCAACCACCAGCTTTCGACTCAGCTTCTCCCGGTACAACCTCAAGTTCAGCTCAGAGAAGGGGTGAGCTGAGAGCTTTCGACGAGCGTCTGGGAACATTTCGAGAATTGCCTTCGACGCAGCCAAGCAAAACACCTCCATGACTTCATTCAAGTCGAGGTTTGGTTTGCTCAAACTACATGAGAGGCAGAGATTTCACATTGTTGTGAAACACGTCTGTAGCCGGTGCCAAGGTTCACGTTTTCTCGAGCCCTACATGCCCTTGGTTGAGAAGACTATCAAATATGGAAGACTGCTGAGGAAACAAGAGAAGACATTTGTGATTGCCCACAGATTTAGTCGTGTTGTTGGTGTTACCGACATTGGTCGCAAGTGCTACTCTGTGTTTGTGATAATCGGATATGATTTCAATATTGTTTCGGCATTTCCAAATCCGTAATACAAATGAGAGCACAACCGATAGCGCAATCAGAACACAATCGACATCGATAGAGGAGAGTTGGTAAACGCGACACGATGCAAATTTTCTTCACGCACGATCGAAGCATCCCCCTTCTGAGTCTCAACGCTGCGCTGATCTCCGTCCGTCATGTCGTCCTTCCCAAACCCAGTCGTTCCTGGTGGTTCGACCTTGTCCTGCACTTCTTCCGCCTTGACCCCTTCCTCTTTGCCCAGAGCGAACAAGTTGGTGCTTTGCGCCGATCGCTTCATACCTGCCTCCTGCTGAGCCTCCTTCTCTTGCTGCTTCACGAATTCCTTGAAGAGGTGAATGCACGTGTTGTTGCAAGAGCTCGCCATAATTGATGCGTTGCCAATACTGAAATACTAGCCTTCGAGTTGGCCTTTTATACTTTTCTGGCGAGTATAAATACCCCTCATGACTTCATACTCAGCAACAATGGAAGCCAGACTGAAGCACCCCTTTTCAATGTGCGTTAGCGGGCCTTCACAGGCGGGCAAAACCAGATGGGTGCTACGTCTTCTGCAGAACCTGTCTGACATGGTGACTGTGATGCCGAAGAGGGTTCTGTACTGCTATGGGGTTTGGCAGCCTCTCTACGGCCAGTTTCCTGCAATACTGCATGAGGGGCTTCCTGACGTTGAAGAACTAAAGAGCTTCAAAGATCCCCAGCTAGTGGTGCTTGATGATATGATGGACGAGTGCAGCCGATCTCCTATGCTAAACTCCCTCTTCACAAAATATGTTCATCACTACTCTATAAGCACCATATTTCTGGTGCAGAATCTCTTCTACGACAGAACCAGGACTGCCAGAGTCAACACAAACTACATGGTGTTGTTCAAGTCCCCGGCAGACAAGCTCCAGGTAACCTCCCTCTCAAGGCAACTCTACCCTCAGAAGAGCAAGTTGTTTCTGAAGGTCTACGAGGATGCAACTTCTGAGCCATACTGCTACCTGCTAATCGACTTGACTCAAGACACACCAGAAGGCATGAGGTTGCGATCAAAGATCTTTCCTGGTGAGTACATGGTGGTGTACAAAATAGTATAAAAGCTGACCGAGTCCTGTCATTTACAATCATGTCTGCTCGCTTGAAAAGGAATATTGGATTGTTGAACCAAGTCTACAAAGCAAAACCAAAGCTAAGGAAGGCCATCGTTGAGAACGCTGAGAAGGACACGATACTTTGTTTGTGCGAGTGCTGCTTCAACATTCTCAAAGGCAACATACCATTGTCGG
>JASAMZ010002227.1:0-10668 GCA_030248115.1 Linhomoeus sp. GSCO2_2 | reverse complement strand
GTTCAGGTACATCTATCTCTAAAGACTGGACCGCGTTTTGGAAGACCCTGTAGTAGAACTTGAACGAACAACAGACGATGTTACGCCCCCAGATCTATTTCCAGTGACCGAAGTGCCTTATACCGTAGTCACGCGACGCTCAAAACGACGATCCACCAATCCAAAGCCATACTAATCAAGAAAAGAAAATTCGTTTGGATGATAGCTCAGCACCATTGACAAAACTTAGCAAATTGCAAAGGCAGAAGCATTTGACTGCTAAAAAGAGAGCGCGCCAGCAGCAGACGAGAGAAGCAATGCCAACCGCTCAGGGAAAGCGATATGCTATTTTTAGCCAATAGAGAGCAAATGCAACGAGCCAGGCAGACGATGTCGACTCCAGAGAGAGAACAGTACGCCATTGCCAATAGAGAGCAAATGCAACGAGCAAGGCAGACAATGTCGACTCCACAGAGAGAACAGTACACGATTGCCAATAGAGAGCAAATGCAACGAGCCAGGCAGACAATGTCGACTCCACAGAGAGAACAGCACACGATTGCCAATAGAGAGCAAATGCAACGAGCCAGGCAGACGATGTCGACTCCAGAGAGAGAACAGTACGCCATTGCTGATCGACAACAGAAGAAAGAGGCCCAGCAGACGATGTCTCAACCCAGAGAGAGATCAGTACACGATTGCCAATAGACAGCAAATGCAACGAGCCAGGCAGATGATGTCGACTCCAGAGAGAGAACAGTACGCCATTGCCAATAGAGAGCAAATGCAACGAGCCAGGCAGATGATGTCGACTCCAGAGAGAGAACAGTACGCCATCACAATACGTTATGTAATTATACTTCGTTCAGTTACATCTATTGCTTGTAGTGTTTTATGAGTAAAATAGACGTTTTCCTGCACTTTTTGAAGCAAATAAATGCAAAAATTAGTGCAATAGGAGACCCCCCTACCCTTTTTGGATGGCCATCCTGAAACTGGATCAGGATCAGGACAACCCACCCCCGCTCAACCCTAAATTGACCCCCCCCCCCCGGACCAAATCTGGTAGGAACCTATGATGCATAGTGCACACTCTGATACTGTACGGAACGCAATTTGTTCCCCGCCAGAGGAACAAATGTTCATTTTGATACGTTCGATGATGTTCACGACGTTAACGCGACTGGTGACCGACTTCAGGGCGCGCGGAGCGCTGCCTGAAGTTGGTGGTGGCGCTTGAGCTGCAAGCTGAGGCCCGCCAGGCGCGACGTCGACCGAGTTCTAGCGCAAACTGTAAGTGGAATAAACACTCCTCCCCATAACTTACCTCCTGCTTCGGCCGGCTGAGCCCCTTTCCCTGCTAAGGCCTGCTTTGCTTGGTCGCGCAAACAGCGATGCCTGGCCATTGCTGCGTGCCATGAATACGCTCCTCCACCGCGTCAAATCCAGGGGAATACTGTTGGAGGAATTAAAAGCGCAACATGCCATTTAAAAGCGCGTTCTGCCATTTTAAAAGCGCCTCCTGCCATTTCCGAAGAGCGGCAAGCAAAAGCTGTCGTGGCAAATTAAAAGTGCTAGTTGCCATTTAAAAGCGCTTCGTGACTTAATTAAAAGCGCTATGCAATTTTTTAAAAGCGCCCAAAATCCCCACCCAAATGAAAAGATTCCGAGATTTACGTTGCCTAAATGTGACAAACCGCTGTACTGCTGTAAACGCGTTGCGTCATGAAATGAATCTGTCGTTTACCATTCGTGACAAAAATGAACTTGTGCTTTAGTCAATCTTGCGAAAAGTATTGACCGCCATGAAACTACACTGCAGAAAATGCCATTTCAGTGCCTCGCATCGAAAATTCCTCAAAACAACGTGAATCACCCAGCCTGTCGTCTCTCAGGCATTTCAAAGCATTCTCCCTTCTGGTTTCGAAACGAAACGAAAAGCGCAGTTGATTCCGTCCGAAAAATACTGCAAAAATGGCGTTTCTTTTGACCGAAAGCAGCGAAATCTCCGAGCAGAAGACATACGACGCGCCAGATTTGGTGTGCAAGAGCGTCACTGTTTACGCTGACAGAGCCGAGGTCAAGCGTCTGGTCACGGAAAAAGTCAAGGTGAATATTTTTGTGCAAAATCTGCGAAAAAGTCACACTGTCACCGATTCCGGCGGACACCACCTATGAGTAGCAATACGTATGTAACGCTTCGTTCAGTTACGTATTGCTCGAGAGTGAGATATGTGACATATGTGGTCAAGTAGAGTCGAGGTCGCTGAGTACGGATCCGATGTCCGTTTCTGTTGCTAATTTCGCATTTTCGAGATATTCACAATTAAAATTAAAAAATGTCGAAAATCGACTTTTACACCTGATGAGCTAACAGCGAAATTTCTTCAGAAATGGAAAGAGCACGGACCGCTGATGATTTGTAACACAAAAGAAATTTTTTGTCAATGTGGAATTTTATAGAAATACGCAATTGTTTGTCGAAATTTCATAAATTGACAAAAATAGAACGTCATTTATTGACGAATGTGAATGCAGAAACTGAAACGTCGTGAGCCAATAAGAATTTGTGACATAGTTTTTCAGTTTTGAAAAGCTGCAATTTGGAGATATTCACAATTAAAATATGAAAATGTCGAAAATTGTCTTTTTCGCCTGATGATCTGGCGGCGAAATTTCTTCGGAAGTGGAAAGAGCATATGATGTGGACAATTTGTAACACAAAAGAATTTCTTTTTCAAATGTGGAATTTCATAGAAATACGCAATTATTTGTCAAAATTTCATAAATTGACAACCAGGCAAGTCGTCCGGGGGACGCAGTATACTCCACAAATTTGAACTCCTATGCACGGTGACTCCTCTGCTGTTGTGGCCTCCTGACACACCCAATCGCAAAAGCAATGCTGAATTCGTGATCGCCACCTAGTAATACCCCAGAATCGACATACAACACCAATAGCTTGCTATGGACTCCAGGAACCGAAATTCTGCACTTGGGGTACGGTAGCATGCAAATTCGTCATACGCATGGTAAAACTACATCCAAACGCTAAACGGATGCCAAATTCGTGATCAGCGCCCCCGAAAACCCCGAAATCGAGTATAATATCGCGAAAGTCGACCCGACACCCAATATTCAAATGGACGCGGCAGGGTTACTGTAGCTCTGCAAATTTGGCAAAAACACTTTTCTGGACCAGATTTCAACGTAGAATCGTTTGAAACCACTTTTGAACCGATTCGGCAACGCATTCGAGCATTACAGACGCTGAAACGCGAAAAGCGCAATTTTTGACCCCGGAGTCAAAAAAGTTCCACCAAGATAACTTTTTTGTGTCTCAACCGATTTTCTCCCTTCATGGCTCATTCGATAGAGGACATCTGGGAAGGAGCACCAAAAGCGGTCTCGCGGCTCTAGCTGCTACCTATCGCGCACAGCAAACCATCAAAGTCGGAAAATAGCGAAAAATCGCGAATTTTTCAAATTTGGCGCCAAAATGGGTCCCGCAGCGATCCAATTCATTTTTTCCACCCTCGGCCCTATCGAGTACTACAACATATCAAAAGATAGTATATACCATTATATGCAACTTTTTCGAGTTCTACCTTGCCTAATGCGTTTTTCAGTACTTTGAAAAAATAAATTTTCGAATTTCCCGCCAACGGGGTCCCGCAGCGTGACCCCATATGTCGTGCAGGTTGCCCACCGACTAGGCCTACCCAACGCAAAAGACCGTTTGCAAATCGGCCGCTTCACGCGCGAGCTACATCCGTTGCAATTTTCTGCGTTTCGCGCACAAACGCTATATACTCCACACTTTTTTTGTGGAGTATAAAAATAGAACGTCATTTATTGACGAATGTGAATGCAGAAATTGAAAGGTCGTAAGCTAATAAGCATTGTGACATGGTTCTACAGTTTTGAAATATTGCAATTTAGAGATATTTACAATTAAAATACAAAAATGTCGAAAATCGACTCTGTCGCCTGATGGACTAGCGGCGAAATTTCTTCAGAAATAGAAAGAGCATAGACCGCAGATAATTTGTAACACAAACAAAATTGTTTGCAAGTGTGGAATTGTATAGAAATACGTCACAATTTGCCAAAATTCTATAAATTGACAAAAGCGTCATAACGCAAAATACGCAACCAAACGAAATTCCTGGTAGAGAACGACTGCACCAAACAGTTGGCAAGTTTTTTTTCGATTCCGTATTCCCACAGGTATAAAACTTCAGATCAACGGCGTCGTATCATGCCGATACCATATAGCGAACGCGGCGATATCACTGAGCTTTAGATCAGTTGTACAGACAACCGTATCGTGGTAATAGCTGGATTTTAATAGTGGTACACGTTTTCAAGATATGTACCTTCTCTAGATACGGCTAATTATGCGAATGAAACTCACTATACTCTTCACCAAGATTTGACAGACACAAAGTATAGGTTGAACTTTTTACACACACAGCTTGTTTCGCCGCCCCCCAGGGCGGCGAGTATATATACGGACGCTAATGTCTGTTCGTGTGTCTGTGTGTCTGTCTGTGTCACAAAACTAGACATGACGGTCAGTGCCACCCAATGGAGTCGAATGCGCTGAGTAACGCGCCGTTGTCCGTTTCTGTTGCTAATTTCGCTATTTCGAGATATTTACAATTAAAATATGAAAATGTCAAAAATGACACTTTTATTTACAAGTCGTATCGGCAAAGTTTTTACTGAAATGTCAAGGGCATAAGACGCGATGAATTTGTGACATACAGGGTGGCGCATTTATCTGTTCTAGGTTTCCGTCGCTAATAACTTTCGCGTTTTCCGTTGAAATTTAACCAAATTTGCACACGATATAAACACATCTAAAGAATTTTTGTGTGTGAAGTTTCCGCTTGATCCGACTGGGCATGCCGGAATGGCAAGAGTTTGTTGAAGATCTGCAAATTTTGTGCAGGGCGCGCAAAAGAAGTGAGAACACCAACTTTGTGACGACCGTACCAGGCTCAATGTTTGGCAAGATAGACTACGTGGTGTTTCTAACGAACTGTGAAACTTTCAGGTAATTCGACGCGATTGACAGAAAATGATGCCACTTTGTGCAACATCATACCGAAAATCGGGTGCCACGACTTTGCAGGATGCTGAGATGTGCAGCATGACATTGCGCAAAGTGGCGTCTCGTTCCGTTCGTCGAATCCAATCGTCTGAAATTTTTACAGTTTACTAACAACACCAAACAGTACGTTGCTACCAAAGTTTGGTCTGATATAACACGAAAACTTTAAGAACGGCGGCCGCAAGGTCCGTGTTCTTACTTCTTTTATACGCGCCTTGCACAGAATTGACAAGTCTTCAACAAACCCTTGCCATTCAGGCAGGCCCAGTCGGATCAAACTAAAGCTTCACACACAAAAATTCCTTAGACGTGTCTATATCGTGTGCAAATTTGGTTCAATCTTATTGGAAAACGCGAAAGTTATTAGCAATCAAAACCTAGAACAGATAAATGCGCCACCCTGTAGTTTCGGATTTTGGAATTCACGAAATAAGGGATATTTTCAAGGTTCTTGTCAAAATTCCCAAATTTCGACAAATTCAAACAGCTTAAATTTCAAAACTTCTTTACACCAATGCCTAGGCCGCTTCTTCTCAACCTAGAGAGCTCGCTGTGCGGGATAGGTGCTGTACTTGCGTCCGTTATACTGCACTCTCCGGCCTTTCTTGACAGATCAGTCACAACGCGACAAAGCTCAAAACCGGCGGCCGTTGTGACGAATTACAGTAGTTGCACATTACTACGGCAAGCAAGCGGTCAAAATACGGTGTCTCACTGTTGAAACCTCATAGCTGAAACCCATCGAAGATATTTAGTTAGAACCGTCAATGCGCTTAACACAGCGACTTCAACAGCGCAACGCACTATGCAGTGAGAGATTAGACCGGTTTTGAGGTCTAACTATGTAGTATTAAGCTGCCCAAGTATCAGTCAGTCCAGTTACTGTAGCAGTAGTGTTCACTAAGACACAATGTTCATTGTTTGCGTGTTCCCGGGCACTGAGGAATTGCAGACAATTTAGGTAACTAGGTACGATCCCTCAACGGCGACAATACGACATTTCTTCCCGAACTGTGTAATCGAATAACGAATTCTTAATGAGCTGTGAAAGACTGACACCGACTGAATAGACGCGTTTGTGTAACAGTCTCGCGAGGAATGTACTTACGGGCGTGGGCAGAAGTGGCGTGTTATTGTGTAAGAAGAACCGTACTACGGATTCGTTTAGTCGTCGCCACTATTCTTAACACTATGAGTAAGGCAGACGTCTTCCTTTCGGTCGCGAAAACGTGACTTTCGCTGCATTTGCGCAGTCATAGGTACTGGCACCTGATTCGCGCGACGCCCAAACTAAAGTAGAGGAAGTAAATATTGTTGTAGACATCTGTTTCCTCCTGCTACTGAATCAATCTTTGTGGCGTAATCTTGATGCTCGCGTTTCCGTTGTCCAACTCTAGTACAGTTCGTTATCCCAACTCACTAATTACGCCACGACTGTAGCAAATCCATTCAGCAGCAACTACAGTATGCCGAAAGGAATCCTTCACGTCCTACTGCTGAGCCTGGCTGTAGATCTAACTCAAACGTGCCCTCAGGGCAGCAAAGAGGTCATCGGGCGAGGGGGTCAAATGACTGGAGGGGGAGGGATCTTTCACCTTTCACTGGGAGGAGGGCAGCTAGGCTTGGGGGAGGGGGGGGGGGTGGGGGGGGTGGAGGGACACCCCCCACTATAGACGGACGGCGCTGTATTTGAGCGCTCCCTGGACCGAGCGAATTCAGACTGCAAGCCCCTCGACGAGGCTGGAGTCATTCCCGACTTTGCGGACGTCGCGTCCTTCGATGCCAGCCGATACACGTACAAGAATCGGGCCGACTTCAGTCCGGCGATTCTCGCCTACGGCGTCTACCCAGAGAACACCCAGGTGTCCAGCGTGACCTGCGCCAAAACCGGAGTGATAGGAGCTATGCCGACCTACGACAAGTGATACGTGACACTCCTTGAGTGTCAGATAGGCACTCCGCGTGATTGTTTTAGCAGACGGGGGCACAGAAACTCCAACAAGTGTTGCATTCCCGCTAAATATGTTTGTTCCCAATTGTTTCAGCGTAGAACTAGGGTACCTATATAGCCCGGGGTGGGCAGATGCCATACACTTAGAGGTCGATGTGGCGGAAGTGACGCGTTGGAGCAGGCTGTACTGACGACGATGAGCGCAGGCGGTACTGACCGCTGACTGTCTATGGCCACTCACAATGTAGAATGCCAGCGGCGCCACAATTGTACAGGCGCGCCTTATTTACGCTACACAGCGGGGGCTCCCCGGCTGGGGTGGAGGGCGTCGGTGCTACAGTACGATGCTCCTATAGCTCAGTTCGATTGCGCGTGCGTAGACGCCTTTCTCAGCGCGTCTTATATGGACGGCGTACTGTAGGCGCAGCAAAATCAATGGCGGACGGTATTTTCGGAATTTCGCGAAATTTTACAGAGCGTGAGTATTCGGCCAAAATCAGGCAAAATGCACCGCAAATCGCCAAACAAACGACGGATTCGCGTTTTGCGGCGTCAGAAAGCCCAGACACAAGTCACACAACTGTCAACGCAATTTTGAAAATTCGACCCCGGGACCCAATTTTTGGCCGGCCGGGTGCCGAAAGCAGGGTAAAGGCGTCCAAAATCGCAAAACAAACACCGGATTCGTGTTCAGCGTCGTCGGAAACCCCCGAAACAAATAAAAACTCAATTTCGAAAATTTGACCCCGGGATTCAAAAATTCGACGCGGCCGGGATACGGTACCTCAAAATCGTCAAGACAGTTCGTCTAGACCAACTTTTGACGCTGAACACGTTGC
This sequence comes from Linhomoeus sp. GSCO2_2, assembly GCA_030248115.1. Classification (NCBI taxonomy): domain Eukaryota; kingdom Metazoa; phylum Nematoda; class Chromadorea; order Monhysterida; family Linhomoeidae; genus Linhomoeus; species Linhomoeus sp. GSCO2_2. The sequence goes on along the minus strand of JASAMZ010002227.1, from coordinate 2,780 downwards.
AATAATCAATTTACCGCTAAAGAGACGCTTTCCAACTCAAAAATCCACTCAAAGTCGAAAATCCGAATTTCCCGCTCGGGACCCGGGATTTTTGCCACCGCGGATCTCCCGAACGGCAAGACCGATCTCGGCGGTTTTGGTGCCAATCGAAAGGTCATACATGGGTCTGTGTTTTGCAGAAAAGTTTGCGAGGATCCACCGTCGCAATCTCGAGTTACGATTTTTTAAATGTCGGAAAAAAATTTTGAATTTTGAATTTTCTACCGTACTCCCGCGTCGGACCACCTAGAGAGCCCGCGTTTGAAATTAATGGTAGAGGACCCAAAGGTCTACAACATATCCAAAAATCACCAAATTCGGTCCATTTTTGCGAAAGTTGTGGGGTATTTTTTTTTTTTACTTAGCAAAAATTCGAATTTTTGAATTTTCGCAAAATTCTTCCACCGCCGAAATTTTTTCACCCCCCGAGCACGCTGCGCGTCATCCTAAGCTATCTTTTAAAAAAAAATTTGGCTCCCTAGGTGCTTCGTAGCGAGCGCTAGCCCCGAAGGTGTTAACTGTGGGCTTTTACCGCTCCTATAGCACTCCTTCGCTTTTCAAGCGGCGGAGTGCCAAAAACGACGACGACAGGTACCGTATGCGTACTTTGGAGTGCGCCGTGAACGTCGACAAGAAGACCAAATCCTGGGCGATTTCTTTTTTAGCAAGTGGACGCGCGGCTTCCTGCTCGACTGCGTGGCGGGCGCCTGGAGCGGCACCACGGGGGTCCTGCACTCGTTGGGACAATACGAGACTTGGCCGGTCCACAAGATCACCTGCGGAGGTGTCAGCTTTGTGGAAATTGGCATCTTTGTCTAGAACTTGCCATCCTTCAGTGTTGACCGAGTTGCCATCTGAACTCATAAGTCAAGGCATGTGCTTCACGCGGTCTGCGGCACTGTCTGTGAAAATCCACCAAATGAGGTGGCACTCTCCGTCAACGTGTCCTACTATACTATAATGAATTGTAGTATAATAGTATAGTATAGTATAGTATAGCATACTATACTATACAATACTACAAGTCGGCCTATAGGTACTACAATTGATTGTAGTATATACTACAATTAATTGTAGTACAGAGAAAAGCAGTAAATATTTCAACAAGCTTCGGTATTAAAAAGTTGAGTTTGTATTCTGACTGACATTGCAAAGAGTTGCGTTCTTTCTGCAGAGAGTGCGAGAGTTCATCGCCCGCATGCTCCGCTGCATGAGCCCCCGCTTCGCAAGAGGGTATTGCATAGCAATATTGATTTCGCCCGCGATTTGGCTTCTAGAGCGAGAATATCCCTCTTTCAAGCAACGTTTTTAAAAAAGTGACAAAAACTTGTAAAGGTTTTGGCAAACAATTGACAGAGCACAAAACAGCGCACTACGAGCAATCAAACCGTGTCGCACTTCGGCATGTAGGCATGTAGCAAACAGCGATCTTAGTGTTAAAATACCGAGAATGGCGTATTTGCGGTGCGTGCTTGCGTTATTGAAAAATTTATTGCTGCCGCGTGAAAGAGCACGCCGAGAGCTTTCACCTGACGTGTCGATTGCTACTCTACGACGTAAGACGAGCGATTTAGAACCGTTTTGTGCTTTTGCACATTCGAGTTACTGTAACTCGCGAAATTCAAACTTTTGAGTTTCGACCAATGGGAGAGCAAATGATCAGTGAGTCGGGAGCTATGCATCCAAAAAGCTCGAGATCGTCTCTCTACGACGCAAGTTGAGCGCGTTAGAGCGATTTTAGAGTCAAAATGCCGAGAATGGCGTTTTCCGCGGTGCGTGTTTGCGTAATTGAAAACACTTTTGCAGACGCATGAAAGAGCACGTCGAGAGCCTTCACCTGACGTGTCGATTGCCGCTCTACCACGTAACACGAGCGAGTTAGAGCCGTTTTGCGTTTTGACCTTCGGCTTACTGTAGCGCGCGCAATTCAAACTTTTGAATCTCGACTTGTCCTAGCGGAATGATCAGTGAGTCGAGACCTATCAGTAGAGCCCAAGATCTCCGCTCTACGACTTTCCAACGCCGAGATCTGAGAGCGTTACGCACGGACGCACGCACGCACGCACGCACGCCGAGCTCTCGTATAGTCTCGCCCGCCTGAGGGCGGGCGAACAAGCTCCGGTATTAAAAAGTTGAGTTTGTATTCTGACTGACATTGCAAGGAGTTGCGTTCTTTCTGCAGAGAGTGCGAGAGTTCATCGCCCGCATGCTCCGCTTCATGAGCCCCAGCTTCGCAAGAGGGTATTGCATAGCAATATTGATTTCGCCCGCGATTTGGCTTTTAGAGCAAGAACATCCATCTTTCGAGCAACGCTTTTAAAAAGCGAGCAAAAGCTTGCAAAGTTTCGGCAAACAATTGACAGAGCAAAGAGAGCGCACTACGAGCAATCAAGCCGTGTCGCATCGCACTTCTGCATGTAGCAAGAGAGACCCTAGTGTTAAAATCTCGAGAATGGCGTTTTCTGCGGTGCGTGTTTGCGTAATTGAACAAAGTTTTGTAGCCGCATGAACGAACACGTCGAGAGCTTTCACCTGGCGTGTCAATTGCCACTCTACGACGTAAGGCGAGCGAGTTAGAGCCGTTTTGTGCTTTTGCACCTTCGAGCTACTGTAACTCACGAATTCAAACTTTTGAATTTCGAGCAAATGGGAGAACAAATGATCAGTGAGTCGGGAGCTATCCAAAAAGCTCGAGATCGTCTCTCTACGACGCAAGTCTGAGCGAGTTCAGAGCAAATCTT
>JASAMZ010002225.1:35000-151637 GCA_030248115.1 Linhomoeus sp. GSCO2_2 | reverse complement strand
TTACCTCGGCATCCTGTCACCCACGATTCCAGCCACGATGGGGCCTGTGTGCATGCCGATTCTGACCTGCAAAAGAGTGCCGCGCAGCTCGTGTCCTTGCACATCGAATGAACGCCGCACACTTGAAAGAAGACCTGAAAGGGCCTCTTGGTGATGGGGTTCTCCACTTGTTTGGCCTCGTAGAGCATGCCTAGGGCGTTGTTGCACACCAGCTCGCAGTGGTCATCCCTCTTCTCCGGCGCCCCTCCCACCACCATGTAGGAGTCGCCGATGGTCTCCACCTTGTACACCTGCAACTGCAGAAGTGCGTGGCACCGTCAGAGAAATCAGAGGTCAGCCGTCTTTGGATAGAGTTTTAGAAGTTTCAGGCCTGGTTGATCTCCACCAGTCGGTCGAGGCGCGTGAAGAGCTCGTTGAGAATGTGGACGATGTCCTTGGGCGAGAAGTGGGACAGCATCGCCTGCAGTTCGGGCACGTCCGCGAACTGCACCGTCGCCGACTCGAACTCCGCTGGAGGTGTGTGAACGTCTGTACCCTTAGCCCAGGCAATCGCCGTCTAAACGGCGAATGCCTGGTCGATAGGCAGCGGCTGTCTAGGTGGCAATTGTGTGTCCCATAACTACATATTACATACATAACTACTGTATCACGTAAGATCTGTCACGCTCTTACCGGCCTCCACTTTCTCCCCCTTGGTCATGCGGTCAGCCACGGACTTGGGCAGCACCTGGGTAAGAAGTGCCTCCGTTTTCTTCTTCTCCTCGCCCAGATCCTTGGCCAGCTGCTCCAACTCCTGACCAGAGGACTCCAGCTTGCGCCTGGAGGGTAACCATTGTGCGAGATTACACGGTTGGCTTCGATCACTACTGTCTGCCGCGGTGCTCTGCGCCCACTGTATGTTGATCTCGCTGAGTCTCTGCTGGTTGAGAAGAATGAGATCTCTGGTAGCGTCGTGGAAGGGAATGTCGCTGAGACGCAGATTGACCTGCAGCAGCTCCGGGATAGACGTCACGTAGGGAGAGCACATGTAGAGCAGCCTGCCGCCGCTCAGAAGGACCATCTGGCCTGCAATAGGGTATGCAGCAACTCAACTTGCAGTTCCTTCTCCCTGCCCGTCTCAAAAGACAACTTTGAGCCAGTGGCGTAGCCAGGATTGCCAAGTGGGAGGGGCAAAAAAATTTTGGGGAGGGCAAATTTTTATACTCCACAAAAAGTGTGGAGTATATAGCGATTGTGCGCGAAACGCAGAAAATTACAGTCAACGGCGTTCGCGCGTGAAGCGGCCGATTTCCAAACGGTCTTTTGCGTTGGGTAGGCCTAGTGGGTGGGCAACCTGCACGACATATGGGGTCACGCTGCGGGACCCCGTTGGCGTGAACTTCAAAAATTTAAAATTTCAAAGTACTGAAAAATGGGTTACACAGGGTAGAACTCGGAAAAGTTGCATATAATGGTATATACTATCTTTTGATATGTTGTAGTACTCGATAGTGCCGAACACGCAAAAAAAGAATTGGATCGCTGCGGGACCCATTTTGGCGCCAAATTTGAAAAATTCGCGATTTTTGGCCCCGGGTCGACTTTGACGGGCTGCTGTGCGAGCTAGGTAGCAGCTAGAGCGGCGAGACCACTCTTGGTGCTCCTTCCCAGATGTCCTCTATCGAACGAGCCATGAACGGAGAAAATCGGCTGAAACACAAAAAACTTTGTTACACTGCGACTTTTTCGACTCCGGGGTCGAAAATTGTGTTTTTCGCATTTCGCCGTCTATAGCGCTCGAATGCGTTGCCGAATCGTTCCAAAAGTGGTTTCAAACGATTCTGCGCTTAAATCTGGCCCAGAAAAGTATTTTAGAAAAATTTGCAGAGCTACAGTATCCCTGCCGCGTCAGTTTGAATTTTGGGCGTCGGGTCGACTTTGTCAATATTATGCTCGATTTCGGGGTTTTCGGGGGCGCTGATTACGAATTTGGCATCCGTTCAGTGTATATATGATGTTTGAACGTACCTACGACGAATTTGTATGCTACCGTCCGTACCCCAAGTGCAGAATTTTGGTTCTGCGAGTCCATAGGAAACTAGGGGTGTTGTATGTCGAATCTGGGGTATTTTGGGATTTGCGATTGGGGGTGCCAGGAGGCCACACCAGCAGAGGAGTCACCGTGCGCAGGAGTTCAAAATTTGTGGAGTATACTGCGTCCCCCGGACGACTTGCCTGGTTTAAATTGTTCGTTGAGCGCTACCAGATGCAAAATGAACGCGCAGGCAAAGTCTTCCTATTTACAGCGAGGCAGGCGAAATATTCACTTTTACAGCGCCACAGGCAAAAATTCTTACTATTTTTGGTGCCGCAGGCAAAAGTCTTCATTATTCATAGTGCCGCAGGCGAAAATCTTCATTATTTATAGCGCCGCAGGGGAAAATTTTTACGATTTTATAGTGCCGCAGGCGAACATCTTTACTAAATATTGCGCCGCAAGCAAAAATTTGCATTATTTATAGCGCCGCAGGCGAAAATTTCCACTAGAATATTTTTTCTCTTGCTGACCATCTGGGGTGGGGGGGATAGACGGCATCTGGGGGGGGGCATTTGCCCCAATTGCTCCCCCCTGGCTACGCCACTGCTTTGAGCGTAGTTTGACCTCTGTATTTCCGCAATCGACGTTACGTGCATGCCAGGGCTGTTGGCGTGTTGCAGGTTCTATGTGTACCAGAAAGCAATAGACACAGTCGACTTGTTTAAGTCACGCAGAAAGCAAGCCACGTTGAACAAGCTCACTATTCAGCAATTAAAGATTTCACAGAGAGCCCTACGATACGGCTTGATCATTGTCAACGTGAACACAGCGTCGAGCAGCATGTTGGTGGAATACAACAACATCGTCGGCACAACAATCCAAACGTTTTCACTCCAGGTTGCAAAGGCGACCAACAGTGGAATTTGACATATCAGCGGGGCCAACCCCTGCAGAGTTGTCGTCTTCATCACCATGACGGTTTCATGGTAACGTCGTCTCAAGGCCTCGCTTCTGGACAGACGCATGGCGTGCGACCTGCACACAACGACAGGTGACAGTCAAACTCAAGCAAATCGGACTTGCTACTACCTTACTGTACCTCAACGTCACCACCATCCTCCCAGAGGCCAGCACTGACACTAAGACGATGGCCATGCAAACAGCTGGAGCTACGCGATTGTGCAGTCGAATATTTAGTATGTACTCGCGGTGTGTCATCACCAAGTAGATGTGACCAACGTCCCTGATGTCAACTTTGAACCTTCCCCATAACGTTCCAAAGGGTAACACGAGAAGAAATGGAACCGTGTCAACCACTATGATGTAGAACACGATTCTCAAAGGGGTGAAAAGTCTTCGGTAGACGTCGGGGTACGACAGTATGAACATTCGACTGCAAGTGGTCAGCAGCAATGGCAGACACATGAACCAAATGAATGCCATGGACAGAAATCCGACCGTCCACGAGAATTGGCGGTTTGAAATAAAGTGCGTGAGTGGTACCGTACAGTGCCAAATAGGATTCCCGGTATACTATTTGGCACTGTACGGTGGTTTCAGGCGGCTGTCGCCGCCTGGGCACGTCGCCTCCCCTGGGCCTGATCATGCACGACATTGGTATTCAGCGAGGGCAAGGGCGCCGTGCCCAGGCGGCGACAGCCGCCTGAAACCACCGCACAGTGCCAAATAGGATTCCCGGTATACTATTTGGCACTGTACGGTATGCAGAAACCAACTGCGGACAAGAGCAGATCCACGACCGCCAAGTGGACAATGAAGAACTTGAAGTCGCCAAACGTGGCGCGCTTCCACAATGTAGTGGCGACAATGAGGAAATTCAACAGGCCAGACAGGCTTTGAACGACGACGACGCCGACAAGGTACACAGATGGGGGGTGAACCAAGAAAATGCTGGTTTGATTCCCCCTCAGCATCACTCCAGAGAGGAAATCAGCAAAAACCTACAGAAACGCACAGACAAAAGTTCGGGTTGAACTGGAAGAGTGGCACTGCAGCTGGTAGAGGAAGGCGAGGTGTTTGATCAGTTATCACGCACCTTTCAGGGGAGTGGATTTGTTTGGACACAAACCGTTCTTCAGCAACGAAGTGCTTCACTGAAGGCTCTGCGATACGGCTTGATGACGGTCAGGGTGAACACAGCGTCGAGCAGCATGTTGCAGGAGTAGAGCAGCATGGCCGGTGTCACGAGCCACGGATTCTCACTCCAGGTGGCCACGGCGACAAGCAAGGGGATCTGGCACAGCAGGGGCGCCAGTCCCTGCAGAATGGTCGTCTTCACCACCATCATCGTCTCCCGATGACGACGACTCAGCTGCTGGTTTTGGGACAGACGCTGGGCGTGCGACCTGGCAATTAGTGTGTGTAATGATTACTTATACACTGCCTGCAAGTTTGATTCGCTTCAGTGGAATATGTGCAGTACCTCAACGTGACAACCATTCTCCAGGACATCAACACGGCGAAACTGATGATGGCGATGGAGAGCGCTGGAGCTATCTGGGTATACAGCCGGCTATTCAATTTGTACTTGCTGTCTCGTTTGTAGACGGTTTGAACCTGGCCAGTGCTGCCGATGCCGATTTTAAACGTCGCCCACAACGTGCCAAACGGCAGGACGAGAAGCAGTGGAAGAGTGTCGATCAGGAGAAAGTAGAATACAATCTTCAGCGGCGTGAATATCTTGCTGTACAACTCAGGATATGACACGGCCATCATTCTGCTGCATGTGGTCAACAGCAGTGGCAGACTCATGAACCACATGATGGACATGGTCAGAAACCCAACTACCCACGAGAATACTTCATGGGGAAATAGGTGGGCGATGGGTATACACACTGCAACAATGGAGTACAACAGATCCACAGCTGCCAAGTGGCCGATGAATAACTTGAAGTCGCCAAATGTGGCGCGTTTCCATATGGAAATTATGATGATTGAGAGATTCAGCGCGCTCGATGGACCTTGGATGACCAAGCCACCAAGAAGGTACGCCGACGGAGAGGTCAGAGAGAGGATCTCGGTTCGATTTTTCGGCATTGTAATTTGTATAGCCAAAGCGTGGAGATTTCAGTCGATCAATTTATCTTGGAGGGAATGCAGCAATGTCGAAGGTGCGAGCTGGAGACGGAGGGAAGGTGCGAAGCCAAGCGAAATTCAAGCGAGCGAGCGAGCACAAGTCCCTACCCGCATGGAACACGCTGAACTGTTTGAGGACAATTAGGAAGGTGTCGCGTGCGTTGGTGTCATTCGATAAGACACCAGCTAATTATACAGGCTGTTTGCCCACGGGCTAGACAGACATCGAATGAACATATCATGGTTGGCGCTGTTGTGTCCTGAACTTTCTCAGAGGATCATTCTGTGTACAACGTTTGGGCGTTGATGGTTGCATACTGTACGTATATAGAGGTTGGGAAATGATCGGTGCCCCCAATCCAGCTCCAATTAGTAGATGTCAGTCAAGACAACCAACACCATACAGTATAGCGTACAGTACCTCTGAGTGTCAATAACTGCCTCAGTCCGCCGCCGACAGTGCTGCGCATGGAGCCCGTGGCCGCGTTGGCGCCAAGGTTGGCCGCTGCGACGCCTCGCCGTGCCATACAACTCTAACATACGCAACGCTTTTGGCAACGCTCAAACGCTTGTCACGCTGAAGGCATTGTCTGCGGTAGTCACCACCCCATATTCATAATACGTGCAGTATACGCGCTACGCTATCAAACCACCATGCCTACTGTACGCTACTCGCGTGACGCAACCAAGCAAGCGAGGCGTCGCGCAGGAAAAGACGGAGGCGTCGCTCTCTCTCCTGCTGGCCTGTGGGTCGGCCGTGACGCTCAATGCTGTAGTGGAGGAGGAGCGTCCCCTCAGCTCCAAGACGAAGACGGAGTTGATGAAGTTGACGATGCTCTCGTAGTCGAAGGGCAGTTCAGGGCGGACGAGACGGAAGACGCGCACCGCAGGGGTGCCGCGCTCCAGCAGGGTGCTGTCCGCGTGCTGCCTGCATTTTTGGACGATGCTTGCGTCAATGCTTGCGTCAATGGTTGCGTCAATGCATGCGTCAATGTCTGCGGCAATTTCTCCGTAAATACTTGCGTCCTTGCCTGCGTCAATGACCACACGGCTGAGAAGTCAGACCTCAGCTTGACTCCAACGGTGACCAGTCGGCAGTCCTCGTCCATGAGCACGTGATAGGGGAAGATGACGGCGAACTGGGCCATGTCCATGCCCAGGGGCAGGCTCTTCTCCTCCTCGCTCATTGGCGGAAGCTCCTCGTCCGCCATGTGGCTGGAAGCGGTGCTGATTACTGACGGCCGAGAGATCAACACCGCTGGAGTAAGAGGCTGTCTGGAAAGCAGATAGACGACTCATTGTCACATTCACATTTGCTTATACAATGGGATCGTGCTGGCCTCTTCTCCGCCAGCCGGCCTTTGTCATCGATTTCCTCTTCTCTCTTTCTATCCTGGTTCTCGATAGGTTTCGACGTCTGCAGGTGCAATATGTCCCGACACTTCAGCGGCGGCAGTTGGACACCCGTCTCGCTTTTGTCCAAGCTGGGGTTTGACTCCACGTCCAATTCTAACTCGATGGTTGGCGCCGGCGCCGCCAACACCTCCTGAAAGGCGCCATGCAAGCCTTACGCGCTTACGTCCTGCTAAGTGGCGCTTTCACTCACCTGGATTCGAAAGGTCACGTGCTCTTGCATTTTCTCCCCCGCTGCCATGTGAATCATTCGCTGGGTCCTGCCCGTCATCTGGATGAAGATCTCAATGTTGAAGATCTTCTGCGCCACTGATCTCATCACCCCTGCAACAGCAAAGTGGCGTCATGTGGCCACTCACTCGCCACACTTGTTGCCCACTTGCACACCTTTGATGATAGGGTAGAGGCCGCTTCTGGAGGAGAAATAGTGAAGAGTCAACGAGCCGTCCTCGTTGGGGTCGCAGCGAAAGGAGGGACCCTTTAGCGTGGCTCCCTTGTAGACGACGTTGTCGATGAAGTAGTGCAGGTTGTCCAAGTTGTCCAGAAAGCCCTGAAATGCTTACAGTAGTCTCCGAAGTGGCACGTCTCTTCAAAGCGAGCCACCTTGAAGTTGGGGCTCATCTGCTTCAGCAACTTGTCCCAGCCGATCTGCATGGCGTATTCGAGCAGGTACGTGCCGTACATCTCCCACACCTGGTCTCGTGTGCACTCTGCCCAGTTATGATGGAACATTTGCAAAGTCATAGTTTGACCGCTGACAGGGCATTGCATGTAGGTGCCAAACTGACTTTTGGTTGTGCTGATGGCGTTGATGAGACTGAACGTGACCTCGTCCGGGTACTGCTTCTTGATGACGTTCTCCTCTCCTGGCTTCATCTCGCACTGTTCCCTGACAACAGACAAGTGATGAAAACAATGATTGAAGTCGACTTTCGCCTCAGAAACAGTACAGGATGTTGAGCCAGAAGTTCTCTCCGTGGTGGCGCACCATCAGCTGTCTCAGGCTCTCGTGAATGAAGCCCAACTGTAATGATCTCCATAATATTGTGTGCTCGACGTTGTTCCCGCTGCGTGCCCAAGAAAATGGAGTTTACTGTACTTCTTAGTACTTGTAATTGCATTGTTCCTATAAATTGTCCAATGGTTGCAATTGTCATTGCGTACATAGGTACCATTGCGACGTCGATGCGCCTCCCCAGAAATCCAGTAGCTGCTGGATCCTTGTTTGAGGCTTCTAATAGTATTCGTATACTGGTTTACAGTTTCACTGCAAAAGGCCTTGCCGACTTTTACCTTAAGCAGTGCATTCAAGCCTAGTCTCTGTCGGCCCTTTCAATTTGAAGATCGCGCGTGATGGCTTTTCTAGGCGCAAATGCGTATCCGTCACGCGAGTTAAGCATTTAAGATTAATCAGATGGTGGCTGACTCGACTTCTCGTCCTGTTTGAAGGCTGCTGGATTAGAATTAGAGCGTTTCGTGCCAAGTGGTTAGTAGTCTGTCGGAGTCAGTCCTCTGCGATGTGGTATATGTATAAGAGGCAATCATAGCATCAACTAGATGGGAATTCTAATCGTGGACCTTTATTCACACACTGGATAGACAAAAGACAATGCCATACCCGCCCATTCAACTCAGTCGAGTGACTACCACACAAGGAAAATTTTGAAAGCCATTTGTCAATTGGGGAGAACCAGTTGACACCTTGTCAACTGCGCAGCGCAGTTTAATCAAATACCCTCTAGTAATTAGTAGCCACAAAGTACTGTAGGTATGCCGAGTGACACCTCACACCTATGGGAGTTGGACAAACACTGTTGAAAATGGAACGCAAGGGTCGAAATATCTACAGAACGAACACAAGAACGTTTCCTCGCATGGATCCGGACGGATCTTCTGAAGGCTCACTCCTTCTGCTCCTCCACCTTTTCCTCATAGGGAGGGGGAGCTTGATGGACGGGCGGCTCCAGCAGACTCTCTTCCTGCTGCTCCTTCTCCTCCTTCAGATGTTGCTCGTGGAGGAACTGCTTCTCGTCCACCGACACAGGGTACTCTGGGGGCTTGATCGACACCTGAAGTGAAGTGGGGCATAGATCTATCAGTCATCTTGCTTGGGTATGACAAAGCCGGAACTGTTGGGCGTATCTCAGTGCCAAGAGCGACGGACAGGCCTAGGGGTACAGTCAAACTGGACGAATGCGCCACGAACGTTTCTTAGTTAGACTTCTTGCGCCTTGCCTAAGGGGCCAAACTTGGAAAATGCCCATCGGTAAAACTGCCTGGCAATGGCATCAATCAATCAAGCGCTGTCATACGCTGGAGCAAACGCTTCTGGAGCAAAACCAGTGTTAACTTCAGTGGTCTTTCTTTACTCCCACCCCCTGCAGCAGCAGCAGTCGCTGCCGTCGCTGTCGCATTCTCATGGACAGCAGCAGGATGTAGAACACGGAGACGGCGCACATCATCAGGGCCAGGATCAGGAGAAGACGGGTCATGCGACCCAGACGACGGCCGCCCCGGTAGAGACAGGCGCGCCAGCTGTTCTCCGGGTAGGCCATCTCGTCGTCGCGCGGAGCCGTGGGCAGACCTGTGGGAAGTATGTTGTGGACTTTATGGGGTATAGCAAACACCGAATGTCGGTTGTCAGTTCTCAAAGTGTATGCCACACCCATTGTATGCTGTACCTCTCTCCGTGAGGCGCTCCTCTCTTCCGTCGGGGTACATGACCATCATAGGTCGATGGTGGCGCCGCCTGCCGTCACCCATCATGTCGCCCATCATGCGGGCCATCATCTTGTTCATCTGAAGCGCCGCTTCAAAGTCCGGTTCGAATTTCTCCTTCACACCGCTGAATTACCGTACCCTCTCCTCCATGCGGTCCATGTGGCGGTCCATGTTGTCGAAGTTCATCATCCAACCGTGTGGATGGTCGCCGTCCCGCCCGCCCATGTGCATCATGTGGTGCATGGGCGAGTCGTCCATGTGCTCCGTCATGCGCCTAAATGTGACTCAGCATGCAAATTCTCCGAGCTACAGTATCCAGCACGCGTCCACACGACCTCATGTTGTTCAGCAGGCTGTCTCGCCACAGGCCCATCTTCTTGCGGCTCTTCTCCATGGCCTTGCTGAAGTACTTGAAGAGGGGGCTGCTGGAGTCCATCTGGGCGTGGAAGCCCTACAAGTGTTTGGCACCGTGAGCCTTTCAGGGATTTCAGCGATTCCGTACGATGGTAAGTAAACCACCTTGGATTTGGGGTCCTCGGGTTTGCCGCAGCCCTTCAAGCAGGCCTTTCGCAGTCTGTCCTTCTTGCTGCTGTTCTCGCCGGCGGGTAGTTCGAAGGCGGCGTTGCAGTCGCTCTCGCAGTTAGCTACGGCCACTTTTGGATCGCCACTGAAGCGCAGCATGGTGGCCAGGTTGCAGCCTTGCCGGCAGGAGACCAGCTGAATGAAACGTGCTAATTGTAGATGCGTAAGTGCTTCGTTTTGACAAATTCTATCAAACCTGGTCTTTCTGTGCATCATCGTAATGCCCCTTGCAGAACTCGAGACAGGGCCTTTCTTGGGCAGTGGCCCACCCGACCAAAGCCACTGAGATCACCACTAACAACTCCTTCATATCTGACGCGTCGTTTGTGATTCACAGTCAAAGCTCTAGAATGATTCTCTCTACGTTATGAGAAAGTGTCACGCAAGCGACTGTTTTCTGCGAACCTTCTCCACGGGCCTTAACTGCCCCTCCTATCTCTCTTCTAGGGCGGCGCTCCACTCAACCGTCCGCCCAATTCTTTCCACCCAACGTTGGTGCGCCGCTCTCGACAGCGTATGGGCCTTAGTGCGCGCGGCGCATTGTCGCACGAGCCGGCCAGACGGCTGCAAAAGCCGAGAAGGGGGGATGCGTGTGTACTTAGTTAGAATCGATAGAAAACGGGCCCGTGTTCGGCTCTTCGCCTCGCCGCCTCGCATTGAACGCTCTCGTCGTTGTCATGCGCGGGTCGCGTGATAGATTTCGACGTGGCATTCACCTGACGACGACAACGACGAGAAGATGTTTCAGAGAATGTTGTTTGTCAGAGCGAGAATCGGACGTTTGGCGGTTCTGGGCGATTCATTATTGGATTTCATTGCAACGTTCACAGCACGACGCAGAAACGCTATTCAATCATGGCAAACATCGTGCCCCTCTTCAATCCTGCGAGAATGGCCGCCACCTCTTTGCGCAGCAGTCCACTGAACGCCAGCAGCAACTGGAAGGCGTAGACCAATTGGGCGTAGACGAGGACGGCGGTGTAGAGGCCGCTGTTGATGAAGCAGACGGCGAAGAGGCGGTACTGGAGACTGGCGCAGCCGCTGGCCTCCAGCGACTGCAAAGATTCAAAAGTACGATGCCGCCGCCACCGCCGCCACCGCCGTCAACAACGTGTTTCTCATCTTACGTATCGGCGGCACTAACACCACCACAGGACCGACGTAGGGTGGAAAGGATCCAAGCAGCGTGAAGCTGGCAAAGTACATGTCAGCGTCAGCGCGTCAATGCAGGACTAACAGGCAAACGTTTGACGGGGAAGTTGATGGGTTTTCTACCCGGGAAAAAGCACTCCGTATTGTATTATTTTTGCTGTGATTCTTACACAAGGGACTTTGATGTGTGCTGTCTTTTCTGCTTAAGTGCATTTTGACTGATTGCGCGTTAGGTATATGGTGGTGGTTTTGCCTTTTTGCCGCATTCAGGGTTGCATACCCATTTGGGGTCCATCATTATGACCGCCACTGGCATCAACAAGCTGCCAATCCCAATATCAAGTGGTAATCCAACGCGTCAAGTTCTTTCATCTAGGACGTCATTGCCGTCAGCGGAAGGGGCTTGCAGAAACGTACGGGGAGCTCAGCGAATTCACTTCTCCAAGTTTACACTTCTCGCTGAAGAGCGCAGCCCAAACACCACCGCCGCACGACGATCATACTACAAAGGACGTCTGAAAACTACCGCGCAAGCGGAGATCACAAACAATACTCACGAAGAACGATCGACGAACGAACCGACACCAGACTTTCAAGCCAACGCAGTTCTTTCCGGATACTGGTATTTCACCGCTGCACGTTGATCTCCTTCAGAACGGCAGAGGTGGCTGCCCTTCCCGCCTTGAGCAGGGCCTCGAGGTGGCTTCTGCCCAGCACTCCCTCCCTCTCCAGCCGAATGGCCTTCAGGTGGTGAAGAATGCGCTCGGCACTCTGCCTCTTTGGACTCTTTGGAATCGATTGCTTCTTCTGCTGGATCACAGCTCGCTTCTGCTTCTTCAGCTGCTTCGTGTTGTTGTCATTGTTGTAGCTTGTCTTGGCTGCAGCAGTGACAGCTCTTGCCTTATTCTTGTTGTGTGGCTGCTGCAGGAGTGCGTCCAGTCGTCGCTGCTGCAGTCGCGTCTGGACGTCTTGCGAGGGGGGCGCCTGTCCCGCCCCCATCCACTGGAGAAGGTCGGCTCCCTCTCCCGCAGTCCACACCATGGTGGCCTGACGACGGGGAGTGGGGGCACCCTGCTTCTTCGTCACTGGCTGCTGAACCACAGGCTGGGCGAACAGAACGCGCTTCGTCGCCTTCTTCTGCTTGGGACGGCTCTGAAGAGTGAACGTGGGTAATCGAATACAATATCATACTGTAGTTCGCTTCATCGGTGTTCATTGTTTCAATTACATTGGTGCTGACCTGAAGCAGTATTGGTATTGCTGCAGGTCAGCGTCATGCAACATTTCATTCAGTGGTCTCAAGGAAAATGTATGTACGTAGTACTGTACACAGTACTCTACCTTCACGGGTGTTCTCTCCGCCTCTTTTCCCTCCTTGCGCAGTTGTCGAATGGTGGCGAGCGTCTGCATAGGCCTCATCTTGACGATCCTCTTCCTTCTGCTCCTTCCCCCTCTCAGCAGGGTGTCCCACTGCTTCTGTTGGAGTCTCGTGCGGCAGATGGGCAGACCTCCTTCCCCACCCATCCACTCGACCAGAAGACGACCCTCCTCCGCCGTTCCACTCATCGACGCTTCCTTCTTTGGCTTCGCATCATGATGATGAACAGGAATTGGGCTCGGGGTGAGAGAGTCGTCGTCGTTCATCTCGAGGAGAATGGGAGTCAGCTGGCGTCTCAAAGATGGTTGGGGATCTCTCGCTTGGCCTCTCTCCAAATAGGCTACAAGCTCCTCCACTGGCAAAGTCGCCAGGCTTGAAGACATTCTCCTTGGGAGTGGTCTCTCGAAGGTTAGGATTCTTTAGACTTGAGCTTTGGTACCTACTGGTACTGGCTTATTCTGACTAGCGCGGTCATCGTTTATATAGGCGGCGAGCGGGCGACGTGTTTAGAGCGCGTCCAGAACGCGTCTAGGCAGTAAGTAGGCAGGCGATCTGTTCACGTGCCGACCCTTTTCTTTCAGCACGGCGCACAGGCGATGACTAAAGCCGCCAACCGCCTAACGCGCGCGAACACGTTCTGCGTTGGAGACTGGAGGGGACGACATGAATTCCGACCCGAGACTGATGAAACCTGTTGAAACACGTTCGATTACTACAGGCACACATTTGATGCCGTCAACTGAGTGAGAGAGAGCGGTGAAAGCATTGACACAATGACGGAGCCATCGCATTCTACTCGCGTTTGCGGAAACTTATCTATACATTGTACGTGCCTGGTCTTTTGGAGATACTCTTTTGGTCTGTTCCACTTCATGTCACTTCATTGCATTGTATTTAATTACCGTAAAAACTCCAATAAGCGACCTGGTCGCTTATTATTTCAACCACCTCTCTAGGGGGGTCGCTTATTACAGGGGGGTCGCTTATTGGAGGGGGGTCGCTTATTGTTCAATGCAAGTCTGAGTCGTCACCTCAGCATATAACTTTGCAATTTCTTGCATTGAAACCTGTATGATTGAGTGTCTTGGCTAACAAAACCTGCCAGTAGTAGCATAAATCAACGACGAGCATGACTTCATACGCATTATTGAAGTTTGGTGTGCTATACTGGGAGGAACAGTGGCTTATCAAGGAATGCCGGGCAGTTTTTGACAGAAAATGGGGTCGCTTATTGGAGGGGGGTCGCTTATTATTTCAAACCCCCCTCTATGGGGGTCGCTTATTGGAGTGGGGTCGCTTATTGGAGGGGGGTCGCTTATTGGAGTTTTTACGGTATATGTGTAACATATAATGCACATGGCGCTGCGCTGCCTTTGTGTTCCACTATAATACTCCTTTGTGTTCTACTATAATTTACTTCATTTCGTGGTGTGGCTTTGATTTACTGTAGGTATTATACTGATTTGTTAGCACTCCGACCCCAAAAGGGGCGGAGTGCTATAGTGGAGCTGCTCCCGATCAAAATTTTTGCCCCAAGATTTCTCGCGCGTAGTTCATCCGATTTGGACGGGGTTTTTTTAATCGATAGGTCTCGAGGGATAGTAGGTGTGGACGGACCTTCATTTTTTTCGCGTAGTGGAAAAATTTCGAGAAAAATTCAAAAATTTGAATTTTTACTTACGAGAGGGTGTTCAGTAACCGCTACTTTCTGGAATAATGGTCCGATTTTGATGTCCTTTGGATATGTTATAGCCCTCGACGAGACGAAGAGGGGAAAAAAATCCCGACCCTCTAGGTCGACGCGTTCTCGGGTTACGGTAGCCGAAAGTGGTTTTTTGACAAAAATTTGCCTTTCAAAAATCCTAGTAAATCAGGGAGTTGTTGGATCGGGCCAGATATCTCCAATCGGCAAGATTATCATGTTCTCTTTCGTTTGAGACCAAAGTCGCCAAAATCCGCCGCGGAAATCGTGAGTTCTGCGGTACCAAAAGGGCTCCGTCGGGGGTCAAAAATGCCGATTTTTGATTTTCGGCCGTTTTAGCGCTCGATTGCGACGATTTATGGCCAAATGGACTGCACCACGCGATTTCCCGTTGAAAACTGATCCGGAATCGTTTTTCAAAAATATTTTTTCGGCTACCGTACCCCGACCGCGACCAAAATTCGAATTTCCACCCCCGAGGACAAAATCAATGTTGGAGTCGACTCCGGTGCTTTCGAGGTCGCTGATGCCGAATCTGGCATTGTTTTCGCGTTTCGGATCAAAATTCACGAGTTTTTGCCGATTTTTGACCTACCGAAGCCCTACGTCAACGAAACTGAGTGTGAGGTGATTGTACGTTTGTAATGTCGATTCTAGGGTATTTCGCGACGAGGAAAGCGAATTTGCTATTGGTTTCTCCATTTTGTGTCGATTTTGCCTTCAAACAGCCACTTTCCTAATGCCGACATTCAAATTTGAATGCAACTTTTACCGTACTCTCCTCAAACTATGTTGTAACTAAAATTTGAGTTCGCATTCACACTTCTGAATTTAAGGGAATGCAGTGCGGAAAGACAGCGTGGTAAAGTAAACATTTGCGCATGAATTGTCCATTCTTCCCGTCCAAAGTGGCAAGGCGAGTCTGTGATTGGCGCACTCCCAAGCTTAGCTGCCGGCTACTGGTTGAATCGAAGCGAAATGGCGCATTTTGGACTCAATTCGGCCTGGTCTACAGGATTTCGGTGGAGTTCTGCTGCGCGCCGGTCCTTGTAGGTGGAGGGAATATGCGCACTCCGAAACTCGCGCGCCGGCGGAATTTGTGGAGAATCTTTGGGCGGAAATCGGCCTTATTTCTCATGATAAGTGAGTGGCGGTCTGCTTTCTCCCGTTCTGGTCGGAGTGCTTCACTGCAGGCTCTCCTGCACGTTTCCCTTGTTATATTTGTGACACGCCGATTTTCTGGGCGTGCCAGCAGGTTCCTTTGTTCTTCACCCTTTTCCCAACTTCAAGACTAAAACAAGCAGACAATGAGCAAGCTTAGTAGCATCGCGCCAACCCAAACAATACCGGCGCGCTTGAGAAGGGGAAACTGCGTGAAACAGCGCGAAACAGACCAAAACACCATAGAGAGATCACTGGGAAACCAAAACAAACAGAAGCGCGCGATGAGATTCACCATGAGATTGTGAGAGCGCTGAGAGCGCCCGTCACATATTCAATAGAGCGAGCTAATTTAATTTACTTTATTTCAATTTCGTTTCTTTACCTTGCTGCAATTAACTTCATTTGTCATATTTTCGTTTTATAAGTTTGCATTTCATCCGTTAGACTTACATTTTGTGCTGCCCTAACCACACTATTAGTTTCATTTCATTAAAGTGGACGTACTGTAAGGAAGGATTGGGAGCTCACGCATAGCTTCTGTCTGCGGCACAGCAGCGATATAGGAGCCAGAGAAAACCGTCCGAAATGACTTCCTCGAAACGCGTGGTTACGTTTTACGTTTGTGATACAGGGGTAACCATAGAAACTGAAACTAGTTTCAGAAACTGAAACTCCATAGAAACTGAAACTAGTTTCAGTTTCAGTTTCAGTTTCAATCAGTATACTGAAACTGAGACTCCACGAAAATCTGTATTAGTGCAATACTGAAACTAGTTTCAGTACCCACTATTGAAACTAGTTTCTGTTCCAATATCTCGTTATGAAAAATCGGACAGTATGTGTCCGCTAACGTCGTTAGTCGAGAGTTGTGTTAGTCGAGGGTCAACTCATGTTAGTCGAGGGTCAACCGAAGCTCGACTAACATGGCTATACATAATGAGATATCGTATCTGAGGCGCATGTTTGGCTCATCTTAGGTTGATTTGGCGCACTGCTCGCTGACAATGACGAAATGACTTGGAATGCCCCCTATGTATGGTAATCAGCAACTCAGCAACGCATCCATGCAAGATTACATGTAGGTACACTTTACAGCCGCAACCAGCATACAATACTGAAACTCAGTTTCAATAACTAAAACTGGAACGCAAGAAATTCTTTTACTGAAACTGAAACTGATACTGAAACTAAAATGAAAACTGATACTGATACTGAAACTGAAACTAGGTCAGTTTCTATGGTCACCCCTGTTGTGACAATCTGTGTTTGTGAAGATGACCGACGGCAATCCGAGCAGGGTTAAGATGCCGGCAGCGACGACGACGAGGCCGCGTCCGAACCGCAGCAGGAGTTGTAAAACCGCACCGTCGTCGTCGTCGTCGTCGTCGTCGTCGTCGTCGTCGTCGTCGTCGTCGTCGTCGTCGTCGTCGTCGTCGTCGTCGCCGCCGCCGCCGCCGCCGCCGTCGTCGTCGTCGATGTCGCAGACCTGGTATGTAAGTAGGTAAGACTACGAGACCAGGCAAGTGCCGTAGGTAGTCTCCCGCAAGCGTGAGTAGCTGCGAGGTTGTGCCACTGTTTGTCCGTTCTCCCTCGCTCAATGGACAGTATCTCGCAACGCCATTGCGTGTGTTCCAATAATCTAACGTTTTTCAGAATGTCTCGTCAGTCTCGGAATTCGTGTTGTTCCCCGCAGTCGCAGAGAACATGTTCACACGTGTTAGGCGGTAGGCAGTTTTAGTCATCGCCTATGCTCAGCGAATGGAAGGCACGTGAAGAGAGCGGCCCGCCTAGACGCGTTCCGGACACGTTCGAAACACGTCGCTCGCTGGCCGTCTATATAAACGATGGCCGCGCTAGTCAGAATAACTCAGTAGCAAACCCCAAGTCTGAAGAATCCTAACCTTCGAAAGACCACTCCCAAGGAGAATGTCTTCAAGCCTAGCGACTTTGCCAGTGGAGGAGCTTGTGGCCTATTTGGGGAGAGGTCAAGTCAGGGGTCCCCTGCCATCTGTGAGGCGCCAGCTGACCCCCATTTTCGTCGATATGGACGACGACTCTCTCATCCCAATTGGTGCTTATCATCGACAGCGGCCGAAGAAGGAAGCTTCTATGAGTGGAACGGCGGAGGAGGGCCGTCTTCTGGTTGAGTGGATGGGTGGAGAGGGAGGTCTGCCCATCTGCCGCACCAGACTCCAACAGAGGCAGAGGGACACCCTGCTGAGAGGGGGTAGAAGAAGGAAGAGGATCGTCAAGAGGAAACCCATGCAGACACTCGCCACCATTCGACAACTGCGCAAGGAAGGCAAAGAGGCAAAGAGAACCATTGCCAAGGTAGAATATGTACCGGGTGTTTCGAAAGTCCAGCCCCCCCATCCACAGCAAGCTGTGGAAAAGCTAGAAGGATGAAACTTGGAGATATGTTAGCCCAATGTGTTGACACATCTGACTCCAAATTTCAGCACCCTAGACCCATTCACGCGGCAATGGCAGCTCGAAACGCAAATTTGGTTAATTTCTGAGGATCCACTGGCTTGTAGCAGCCACAACTTGTGCGGTATAGCAGCTATTTTGATGTGACTTGCACCACTGTGAAGAGAAGAAATGACACTTTCGAATGCTGTTTGAACGAATATCATAGCTTGTCGCACGCTCGAGAACGAACGATTCAAATTTGGTTCGCAGGTCGCATCTCGGAGAGCCGCCAGCGGCTCCTGCTGCTGGGACACCTCCTCCACGAGGGCCAGCGTTCGTGACTAATTTTGCGTTTCGAGCTGCCATTGCCGCGTGAATGGGTCTAGGGTGCTGAAATTTGGAGTCAGATGTGTCAACACATTGGGCTAACATATCTCCAAGTTTCATCCTTCTAGCTTTCCTACAACTTGCTGTGGATGGGGGGGCTGGACTTTCGAAACACCCGGTAATGCGAGTGCTGAAAGAAGAAATCCTGCACGACGCGCTACTGCAACATTACCATTCTTCAGGCCAGCGCCAAGCAGAAGAAGGCGACGAAGCACGTGCTCTTCGCCCAGCCTGGGGCTCAGCAGCAACTGAAGAAGCAGCAAGTGGCCCCTACCCCCCGTCGTCAGGGCACAATGGTGTGGACTGCAGGAGAGGGGGCCGATCTCCTCCAGTGGATGGGGGCGGGACAGGCGCCCCCGTCGCAGGACGTCCAGACGCGACTGCAACAGCGACGACTCGACGCCCTCTTGCAGCCACACAACAAGAATAAGGCAAGACTAGTCACTGCTGCAGCCAAGGCCAGCCACAACAATGACAACAACGCGAAGCGGCTGAAGAAGCAGAAGCGAGCTGTGGTTCAGATGAAGAAGAAGTCGATTCCAAAGAGTCCAAAGAGGCAGAGTGCCGAGCGCATTCTTCACCACCTGAAGGCCATTCGACTCGAAAGGGAGGGAGTGCTGAGCCGAAGCCACCTCGAGGCCCTACTCAAGGCGGGACGGGCAGCCACCTCGGCCGTTCTGAAGGAGATCAACATGCAAAAGTGATATGCTAAGAGTGGGGAAGTGTTCGACAAGAAGGCATTGTTTATGTAGATGGTATTCGCGCTACATACATATGTATCTCTGTTTTGACCCTTCTAGCCAGCGATGATGCTACCCTGTGTCGTTTCGTAATAGTGAGTTCCGCGCTGCGTGTGTTTCTTTCTGAAAAGAAGTCAAGCTTTTGTGTTCCAGCGCAAGCGCATTTGCCAATCCTTGAACAATTATCGAATCTTGGATGGTTGGATTGGTAATTGGAGTAATGACACGTCGACGTCTGCAAGCTGCAGAGCTTTCAATCTACGATAATGTAAGCAGAAACACGTGACACACCACGCACTGCTGCCGGCTAGGGATTCGTCACAGCCTCGGTCGCACAAGCCTACTTAAAACGTTCCTATCAGTTTCAGGACAAGTAGTAGTGATAATTTTCGTTTCTGGTCTCTGCGTCTCTGCCCTACAATCGTCTTCGTTTGAATGATTGGCCGAACAATTGGGGACCCCATGATCGTCTTCGTAGCCTTGGTGTTGACACGCGTGGTCATCGCGGCCGAATCCAGCGGCCGAGAACGGGCGACTCCAGCGTCCGCGCAGATCAACGTGCCGTGCAATCAGCCGAATTCCCCTTGCGATCCCTCCTATCGGCCGATAAAGAACCTTGTTGGGGCGCTGCTCGGCTACGACCTGACCAAAGGCAACCCGCAGACGAGGGGCAAGGACCCGGGCTGGGCCAGGCAGCTCTTCCAGTCGCGAGAGTACCGGGACGACAAAATCTTCGTGCCTTCCGAGATCGAGGTGACCCTGAGCGAGGTCTGCCACATCGACTCGGCCACCACGACGTTCTCGACGATGGAGGGCCGGCGTAAGGCCGTCAAGGAGCTCTTCTCCAGTCACTCGACCAGCGCAGAGGGCGGCCAGTACGAAGGGGAGGCCAAGCTGATGGCCGAGGGCCAGTTCAACGCCGGCATCCACGTCAAGGGCGTCATCGAGTTGGGTACGAGGGCCAAGTACGGCGGCCAGCTGGGCGTCAAGATGCAGGTGGACCCCATGAAGGAGAGCGCCCGCAAACTGGACGAGGACGACGAGGAGACGGAGGAGTTCATCGTGCGCCATGGCGGCGCCTTCGCCTGGACGCACGCCACCTGCGCCACGACGACCGTTCGACTGAACAAGTACAGTCTGCCGCCCTTCGCCATCAACTTCAATCGGACCCTTCGGAAGGTGGCCAAGTTCTTGGGCAAGGGCGCGGAGGCCGAGCGAGAGGCCTTCCGCGGCTTCGTCGACCTCTACGGGACCCACTACAGTAAGGACACGGAGCTGGGCGCCAGATACCTCCTGCAGACGCGCTTCCTCAAGACCGACCGGGAAGAGGTGAACGAGACGCTGGCCAAGGAGTGCATCCTGGACGCGGATATCAAGCGCCATCTACCTATGATCCCCATAGCCAGACGAGACCGCAAGACGGAGAAGAGCAACTGCACCGACACAATGGACCGACTGTCGAGCATGCGGGGCGGCAGCGTCAGTCGCACGACGATCACAACCTACGGCTCGCGGCCGCCCCGCAGCGGCGACCCGGCCGAGTGGGCCGGCCAGTCCTTCAAGCCGGTCGTTATCAGGACCAAGCTCTCGCCCCTCTTCAACCTTCTGACGGAGGCCGTCCTCACGGAGATCCTCGAGAACGGCACCAACGTCACCGACTTCCGACGCTGGATGCTGAATGGCTACCTGACTCTCTGCGACGACCAGGAGCACTTCAGCCGCATCGACTGCCATCGGTGGGTGGGCGGCTGCGGCGTCAACGACACCTGCGCCTGGGACCAGCGCTGCGAAGGCCGCCTCGTCCACGGCAACTCACTGGCCATGAATTGCCTGCCGCTCAATCCCCAAGTTATCCTCCTGACGGAACTCATGCGAGGGGAGTATACAAAGCCTGCGGCCGGCCTGCTCGTCTACGATGTGCACAACCGAAGCATTGTCCCATCTGCCGATCACAAACCTATTGCGACTCTCAGCGTCTTTTACAAATCCCCTGAAGTGTTGACTGTGTGTCTGGCTCTGGTTCCTGGGGGGGGGGAGGAGGCTGGTCGTGGTCGGGTGGTCGGGAGGGGGGGGGGGGGGTTGGGAGGGAAGTCTGGCCGTGGGGAAAAGGGGGGGGGGGGGGGGTCCATCGGAGACGCGTACTACGGCCGCTAACACAGTGCAGTGCCAAGCAGGACATCCGTGGATCCTCTCAAGCGAATAATCATCGCCGCAAATAGTCAGCCCCTCTAGCGTGCCCTCGTGAAGCAACACGTCTTGTCGCATGTCGATTTTGCATTCTGAGTGGGCACGGGTATACTGCCTATTAGGAGTGCAGCACTGTGTGGTAGAGTTTGACAATGGGCACTTGCCGAAGCGACCTCGTCATCATCGCCGTCGAAGCAGGGTTCGATGGCAAGGTCTACTTCATCGACCAGCACACCAGGCAGTTCACGGCCAGCGCTAGAATCCCGAGTAGGCTATTTCCAGCCGACTGGCCAAGGAAGGAGGGTCGTCTGATGTTTGGAGAACTCATCGGTATGGTATAGTGGTGGCAGCTTGAAACTAAGTAAGTACTTACTTAGTTTTACTTAGTTATTTTGAAACTGAGTACTTGGTTTCTTACTTACTTAGTTTTATTTTTAAAAAACTAAGTATACTTACTCGTACTCGTACTTAGTTTTCCAGGTCCGTACTTACTTAGTTTTGCGAAATTTACTAAGTACTTTTTCATACTTACTTAGTTTTACTTAGTTTTAAATAACTAAGTAAGAAACTAAGTAAGCCAAATTGTTGACATGTTGGCCTATTTTGGCGCTGTATACTCGCGCATTGCCTGTTTTGAATGGGCTTTTCTGCGATGAGTTACTCAAAGAATGTCAAATTTGCTAAACAACTTTTTCTTGGAGACCATTTGTGGCCCTACTAACCTCGAATTGACAACATACCAGGATTTCCGAGACCAGATTTACTTTTATTTTCTTGTGTTTGCTTACTCAGTTTACTTACTTAGTTTACCCAGATTTTTCGAGTACTTACTTAGTTTCGTTAGAAACTAAGTAAGTACGCTTTACTTACTCAGTTTTACTTAGTTTTCTGAAAAACTAAGTACTTACTTAGTTACTTACTTAGTTTTATTTTTGGAAAATTGCCACCACTAGTATGGTAGCTTGTTGGGCACTGGGGCAGGGCAGCCCGGCATACGGACTGTGCCATCAAATGGACTTTCGATTTCAGGCGACGTGTATTACTGCTGCGTCGTCAATGAATGCGAGCAGTGCGCGCGGGCGAGATGCTTCACTCTGAACGTCAATCGTATGGACAGTGGCGGCAGTTGGTCGAACAGAATGGCCGTTCCCGACGATGTCCAGTACAGAGCCCATTTTGCCGCGGCGTCTGACGAGGACATTTTCCTGTTCGGCACCATTGAACTCGACGACGGCTACGCGCGGCGCTTTCGCGTGCGAGAGAACCGCTGGGAGCCGATCAACCACCTGAGGTATCCGCCCAAGTATCCAACGGCCACCTACTACCCATTTCCCGCGTGGAACGCCACCTCGAAGAGGGGCCGCAAACGTCTCTTCGACTTCGCCGTCACCTTCGTCAACGGCTCGGTCGTCGCCTGCGGAGGGACCTCCCACGCCCACTACAGTGGTGGGCCTCACCTACAGCGATTCCAAGAGAATCTAACGATTGAGCATCTGTGGGAGTGCTTCACCTTCGTCGTCCCAGAGAACGGTGCCGACATGAGCGAGGTGCGCTGGCGAGACTTCCCCATGCTGTCGCAGGCCTACACTAGCCACTTCCGCCTGGTTATGGCCAACGGCGACCTCTACGCCGTCGGGGGCGCCGACTATCCCAATAATGCCCTGGCACAACGACTGGAGAAGAAGAGGCATCGATGGGCGTGGAAGAACCTGAACGTGTCTCTGGCCCCCGGCCTGCAACTGCGTTCAGGAAACCGCAAGGGCCGCTCTTCAGCAGGAGTGCCCGTCGCTCTCGCCGTCCCAAGAAGCCTGCTTTTCCCCTGAAGAATCTGCAGATGTCTGCTGCAGAGCTTGATTCCTTGTTTGGTCAGTGTAATTTGCGCCGTTTGATAGCTACCACTGCACTGCAGTGGCCGCTAATACAGGGTTTGTATTTTGGAGTGAGGGGTCGGGAACTTGAATAACTCCGGTACCGCTGAGTCGATTTTGGTGAAACTTGCATATGACGTAGACAAATGTGTGCCATAGGTCGTGTTGCAATTTTACGCAAATTGACCTCGCGTAGCGTATACGCGAACGCTTCAAAAGTTGGGCAGGTTTTTTGAGCCGTTGAAGAAGACCGGCGTTTCCATGGCGGCCCTGCAGCTCCCGCTGAGGGCATTGAGAGAAATTGGCAATTGTGTCTCGATTTTTTTCAATGAAATTGAGCAACAACACATCGAAATTGGAGTTAGCACTGTAGGACTCATTGAGAAATCGAAAAGAATTGCCAATTTGCCGTCAATGTCCTGAGCGAGAGCTGCAGGGCCATCATTTAGACGGCGCCTTCTCCAACGGCTCGAAAAACCTGCCCAATCTTTGGTGCTGTCGGGCATACGCTACGCGAGGACAAATTGCGTAAAATTTCAACACGACCTACTGTATGGCACCTATTCGTCTACGTCGTGTGCAAGTTTCATCAAAATCGACTCAATGGTACCGGAGTTATAGGTATATCCTATGGGCATGCCATGTCGTAATAGCACTGTTTGGCGATCGAAAAGCCAACAAGCTGTGTGTGTAAAAAGTTCAACCTATACAATGTGTCTGCCAAACCTTGGTGAACAGTATAGTGAACTTTACACACACCATTAGCCATACATATCAAGAGAAGGTATCTTGAGAACGTGTGCCGCAAACCAAGTGCAGCTATTCACACGATACGGTTATCTGTACAGCTGATCTAAAGCTCAGTGATATCGCCGCGTTCGCTATATGTTATCGGCATGATACGACGCCGTTCATCCGAGGTTTTATACCTGCGTGAAAGTGAATACGCTACATCGAACAAAAAAACTTGCCAAATGTTGGTGCAGTCGTTCTCTACCAGGAATTCCATTTGATTTGTACGTATTTCTGAGTTGACATTCATCAATGAACAACAGTCTTGGCAATTATGGAATTTTGGCATTTCCATCGAAATTTTGAAAATTTCTATCAAATTTAACGTTAGCAAGAATTTTCTCTTGTTATACTAATTATCCGTTGTCTATGCGCTTGCCATTTCTGAAGAATTTCGTCGCTAGTTCATCAGGCGAAAAAACCGATTTTGACATTTCGTATTTTAATTGTAAATATTCCTAATTTGCAATTGTTCAAAACTGTAAAACCATGTCACAAATTCTTATTAGCGAGCTACCTGTATACGTACGTACTGTCACATACGTCAATAAATGACGTTCTATTTGTGTCAATTTATGGAATTTTGATAAATAGTCATGTATTTCTATTAAATTCCACATTTGTAAAAAAATTGCTTTGTGTTACAAATTATCCGCGGTCTATGCTCTTTCCATTTCCGAAGAAATTTCGTCGCTAGCTATTCTGGTGAAAAAGTCGATTTTCGACATTTTCGTATTTTAATTGTAAATATCTCTAAATTGCAATTTTCCAAAACTGTAAAACCATGTCACAAATTCTTATTGGCGTACGACCTACCCATTTCTGCATTCATATTCGTCAATAAATGACGTTCTATTTGTGTCAATTTATGGAATTTTGATTCTAGGAAAGTTCCCCCCCTAGTGGGGGGTAAGGACAGGTGAATTTGTTCGGGCTGAAGTTGAACAGGCTGTGTATCTCAGATGACTTCTCAGAATCTAAGCTGCACGAACAAATTCAGCGTGCTCTGCTCACACGCACGACGGTTCTCACATAGGCGCAACGCGCAGGCGGATACGCGCGCCTCACTCACCCGTCACCACTGACGAAACGCGAGTAGGTGTCTACCACTGCAGCACTCAAACAACGTAACGTATGCAGTAAGCGCAGCGCAACATGTGCAAGTGCAACGACCCATTCCCCCCCCCCCCCCTCCCCTCCACCCTGCCCCCCCTCACCGACCCACATTTCTACATCAACAGGCTCCGTGCGTCCGTGCACCCACTAACCCACGCGCACAGACAGTGCCATGCCATCACATGCCAACACGATGTATCGAATCGAAGTACTTAGGACTTAGTGCTAATTCAGAGCTGCACTGCTCACTCTGAAGCGAGTTTGGCACCCGCAAACAGAGCACGCTGAATTTGTTCGTGCAGCTTAGATTCTGAGAAGTCATCTGAGATACACAGCCTGTTCAACTTCAGCCCGAACAAATTCACCTGTCCTTACCCCCCACTAGGGGGGGAACTTTCCTAGAATACACTCCCTGTCCATGTCCACAAAGTGGACATCTTCAGCGGGAGGGGTGGGGGGGGGGGCGGGGGGGGGGGGGGGGGGGGGGGGGTTGGGGGGGGGGGGGGGGGGGTGGGGGTGGGGGAGGGGTTCCTCCTCAAGGACAGGTTTGCAGGAGTGGGTACCATTGAGGTCATGAGCAAAGGGCAGCTCGAATCCAGAAACAAACACTGGATTCGTGTTCTGTGTCCTCGAAAACCCCACAGGAGGTTGGATGGACAGACAGGTCTGGCCACAGGACGTTGGATGCACAGACAGGTCTGGCCACAGGAGGTTGGATGCACAGACAGGTCCTCCTCAAGGACAGGTTTGCAGGAGTGGGTACCATTGAGGTCATGAGCAAAGGGCAGCTCGAATCCAGAAACAAACACTGGATTCGTGTTCTGTGTCCTCGAAAACCCCACAGGAGGTTGGATGGACAGACAGGTCTGGCCACAGGACGTTGGATGCACAGACAGGTCTGGCCACAGGAGGTTGGATGCACAGACAGGTCTGGCCTCAGGAGGTTGGATGCACAGACAGCTACACGACTATACGAATTTACGATTTCGTCATAATGTCATTCTGTCACCCACCACCCTTCTAGAGTCCACCCACAACACCTCCAATACATATCACCACTCTACAGTTCATTTCACCGTTGACTATATGAATTTACGATTTCGTCATAATGTCATTCTGTCACCGACCACCCTTCTACAGTCCACCCACAACACCTCCAATACATATCACCACTCTACAGTTCATTTCAACATTGACTATACGAATTACGATTTTGTCGTAATGTCATTCTGTCACCCACCACCCTCTAGAGTCCACCCACAACACCTCCAATACATATCACCACTCTACAGTTCATTTCGACATTGACTATACGAATTACGATTTCGTCATAATGTCATTCTGTCACCCACCACCTTCTAGAGTCCACCCACAACACCTCCAATACATATCACCACTCTACAGTTCATTTTAACATCAACTATACAAATTTACGATTTCGTCATAATGTCATTCTACCACCCACCACCCTTCTAGAGTCCACCCACAACACCTCCAATACATATCACCGCTCTACCGTTCATTTTAACATCGACTACACGAATTTACGATTTCGTTATAATGTCATACTGTACTGGTTCCAACCTTTGGACATCCATATCTCAAGAACCATACAACCTAGAAAGATGAAATGTTTTACACATTTATTCACCCTATGGTGGTCTAGACCGGATCACTTCGATTGGCGCCCCAGCATGCGCCAGTAGAGCTCGGCCGTCTTGAGCCAGGCCCCGGACCCGTACTCAGTGGGACCTTTGCCACCGCGTAACTTTTTAGCGAGACGACTTAGAAAGATGAAATGTTTTACACTTTTATTCACCCTAAGGTGGTCTAGACCGGATCACTTCGATTGGCGCCCCAGCATGCGCCAGTAGAGCTCGGCCGTCTTGAGCCAGGCCCCGGACCCGTACTCAGTGGGACCTTTGCCACCGCGTAACTTTTTAGCGAGACGACTTAGAAAGATGAAATGTTTTACACTTTTATTCACCCTAAGGTGGTCTAGACCGGATCACTTCGATTGGCGCCCCAGCGTGCACCAGTAGAGCTCGGCCGTCTTGAGGGGTGGGGGCCAGGATCCGTACTCGCCCAGACTTTTGTCACCACGTAACTTTTTACTGGGGTGACTTAGAAAGATGAAATGTTTTACACATTTATTCACCCTATGGTGGTCTAGACCGGATCACTTCGATTGGCGCTCCAGCCTGCACCACTAGAGCTCGGCCGTCTTGAGCCGAGCCCAGGATGCGTACCGATTCCAACCTTTGGTCCTCCATATCTCAGGAACCGTACAACCTAGGAAGATGAAATGTTCTACACATTTACCGTAAAACCTCCAATAAGCGACCCCCCTCCAATAAGCGACCCCACTCCAATAAACGACCCCCCTAGAGGGGGTTTGAAATAATAAGCGACCCCCCTCCAATAAGCGACCCTATTTTCTGTCAAAATTTATCCGACATTCCTTAATAAGTCACTGTTCCTCTCATTACAGCACGCCCAACTTCAATAGTGAATGTGAAATCATTCTCGTCGTTGATTTATGCTCCTATTTTCAGGCTTTGTTGGCCAAAACACACAATCATACAGGTTTCAATGCACGAAATTGCAAAGTTGCATGCTGTGGTAACGACTCAGACTTGCATTGAACAATAAGCGACCCCCCTCCAATAAGCGACCCCACTCCAATAAGCGACCCCCCTAGAGGGGTGGTTGAAATAATAAGCGACCAGGTCGCTTATTGGAGTTTTTACGGTAATCGCCCTATGGTGGTCTTGGGTGGATCACTTCGATTGGGGCCCTAACTTGCACCGGTAGAGCTCCGGCGTCTTGAGCCGAGCCCTGGATGCGTACCGATTCCGACCTTTGGTCCTCCATATCTCAGGAACCGTACAACCTGGGAAGATGAAATGTTCTACACATTTACTCGCCCTATGGTGGTCTTGGGTGGATCACTTCGATTGGGGCCCTAACTTGTACCACCAGAGCTCGGCCGTCTGGGAGTCGGGACTTAGCCAAAATTTCGGCCATTTTTTTAATCCGGCCCCACGGCCTCAATACTCAACCGATCAGCGAGATTTTTTAACATAAAAAATCCGATTAGTAGGCGGTTCTAACGAGCCATAAAACTCTGCTCTAGCTAGTACCATTCGCGTGAACGAGGCCGAAAACCTTGCGATGTGATGAAGATTGCTGAATTTTTCGACAGTTTTCATTTAATATCTTGGGAACCACTTGACCGATCTGTCTAAAATTTTAGCACAATACTTCTTGTTACTATGAACAACTATGGTGCAAATTTCAGCCCGATCGGTTATGTCTACCTATATGACGTAGTACTAACCCCTAGTCCCCGGGGGCGCACTGGCCCCCGGCCGAACAAATTGGGTTGAGCGCTGACGCGCTCAACCCGATAAATAATCATGTATTTCTATTAAATTCCACATTTGCAAAAAAATTGCTTTGTGATACAAATTATCCGCGGTCTATGCTCTTTCCATTTCCGAAGAAATATCGCCGCTAGCTCATCAGGCAAAAAAGTCGATTTTCGACATTTTGGAATTTTAATTGCGAATATCTCGAAAATGCGAAATTAGCAACAGGAACGGACACAGGATCCGTACTCAGCGACCTTGACTCTACTTGACCACATATGTCACATATCTTATTTCGATGCGCGGACAGACAGACAGACAGACAGACACACACACACACACACATTGTCATCCGTATATATACACCTCGCCGCGCTGAGGCGCGGCGAAAAAAACTCCAGATGCGCACCCTTTGCCGTAACACGCTTAAACACAGCATTTGCGAAGGCCAGGTTCCACCGCTACTGACTTAGCTCAGCAGAACACGTTTGCGCACTAGTCTAGAGGCGAATTAGTCACCACCCAGGCTGTGCGCTGCTGAAAGGGAAAAGAGGCACGTGAACAGAGCTGCCCGACTAGACGCGTTCTGGACACGTTCGAAACACGTCGCTCGCTCGCCGCCTATATAGACAGACGATGGCCGTGCTTGTCAGAATAAGTCAATACCAAAGCACAAGTCTAAAGAATCCCAACCTTCGAAAGAATACTCCCAAGGAGAATGTCTACAAGCCTAGCGACTTTGCCAGTGGAGGAGCTTGTGGCCTATTTGGAGAGAGGCCAAGTCAGGGATCCCCAGCCATCTGTGAGGCGCCAGCTGACTCCAATTCTCGTCCAAATGAACGATGAAGACGACGACTCTCCCATTCCAAGCCCAATTCCTGTTCATCATCATCACGATGCGAAGCCGAAGAAGGAGGCGTCGATGAGTGGAACGGCTGAGGAGGGTCGTCTTCTGGTCGAGTGGATGGGTGGGGAGGGAGGTCTGCCCCTCTGCCGCACGAGACTCCAACAGAAGCAGTGGGACACCATGCTGAGAGGGGGAAGAAGCAGAAGGAAGAGGATCGTCAAGAGGAAACCCATGAAGACGCTCGCCACCATTCGACAACTGCGCAAGGAAGGAAAAGAGGCGGAGAGAACCACTGTGAAGGTCTGTCTGTTTGTCTGTGTAAAGGTACAGTAGGACTACGTATACTGTGCTAATATTACTCTGGTAATGCAACTATGTACTGACGTCCAAACATAAACGAGCAATGAAATTGTTTTCGATCCCTCACTTTCATATTCTTCAGAGCCGTCCCAAGCAGAAGAAGGCATCGAAGCGCGTTCTGTTCGCCCAGCCTGAGGTTCAGCAGCCAGCGAAGAAGCAGCAAGCGGCCCCCACCCCTCGTCGTCAGGGCACGATGTTCTGGACGGCTGGAGAAGGGGCCGATCTCCTCCAGTGGATGGGGGCGGGACAGGCGCCCCCATCGCAGGACGTCCAGACGCGACTGCAGCAGCGACGACTGGCAGCACTCCTCCACCCACACAACAAGAGGGAGGCAAGAAACGCCATCTCTGCAGGCAAGGTCACCAGCAACAATGACAACAACAAGAAGCAGCAGAAGCGAGCTGCGGCAAAGAAGAGGAAGCCGATTCCAAAGAGCGCCAGGCGTCAGAGTGCCGAGCGCATTCTCCACCATCTGAAGGCCATTCGTCTCGAGAGGGAGGGGGTGCTGGGCAGAAGCCACCTCGAGGCCCTACTCAAGGCGGGAAGGGCAGCCACCTCGGCCGTTCTGAAGGAGATCAACTTGCAGAAGTGAAAGACCAGTATCCGTAAAGAACCTCGTTCGCTTGAAAGTCTGGTGTCGGTTTGTTCGTCAATCGTTCTTTGTGAGTATTGTTCGTGATCTCCGCTTGCGTTGTGCTTTTCAACCGTCTCTTCTATAGTCCATTCAAGAAAGGCGTGCACTGGGTGGTTTATGAAGTCTGCAGACTTCGTGGTTTGGGAAACCCAATGATTTATACATCGTTGGATACCCCTGTCGGAGTGTGTTGGCGCGGTGCGCGTTTGGCCATATTTACGCAACACGCACCGGTTTGAGGCACACATGAAAAATTAAAAGTTTTGCACAGGGTGGGCGATTTTGATAATTTTTACACCAGCTGTGCCACAAGGTGTCCTCATATCATATTTCAAATTTCAGCAAAATCGGTTGGCTACAGCGTTAGTTATGGCCTGTCGTGTGCATCCTACTTTGGCCCAAAATGGCCAGAATCGCCGAAATCGGCCAAAAAGGGTACACTTTTTTAATAACTCAAGAGAGAAATGGTGGAAATTCTTCACACTTCCCATGTGTGAACTAGGATCAATTGTCTACACAATGGAACAAACCCCATCTTATTCGGCTGCGACACGCTCGAACACGACTCAATCAACGAGACCCTACTTTTGGCCGAACCGACGCTTTTCGGCTCGATTGCGCATCGAGGTCGTCCAGCAAGCCGAAAAGCGCCGTTTCGGCCAAAAGTAGGGTCTCTTTGATTGAGTCGTATTCGAGCGTGTCGCAGCCGAATAAGATGGGGTTTGTTCCATTGTGTAGACAATTGATCCTAGTTCACACGTGGAAAGTTTGAAGAAATTCCACCATTTCTCTCTTGAGTTATTGAAAACGTGTACCGGATTCTTCCGTATAGAAGTCCCCTCTTCCTCGGCCACATCGGCGCCTCTAGGTCGTCATGGAGAGGGACTTCTATACGGAACTAGTTAAACGTGACACTCCGCGAGTGTCAACGTGGCACTCCGCCGATTGGCTTAAACCACCCACTGAAGCTGAACTTTTTGGTAGGTACTGAGGTGTACACCTACACACCTATACACACATACAACTGTGCACATGTAGTGAGGTAAATGATGCTATCACCGCGCGCTGCGGGGCACCGCGCGCTCGTTCCTTCCCTCCCTCCCAGAAGAGACGCGGGTGACGTCACAACACCACGGGAGACCTAAGCCTGGCTATGTGGTGGCTCGGCTGGATGGAGCGCGGAGCGATTTCGTCTCGGCAAAACGCCAACATTACTGGCATGCGCTGGAACGTGAACGTACAACGGCCCCTCTTTGCACCGAGCTGGAACAGACACGTGCAACACGATAGGGAAGTAAGCACCGTGTTGGAAGCAGTGCCCAAACGCAGTCGAAAAGTCATCTTGTTGTTGGTCCTGGCCAGACTTGTCCTGGCTGGCTAGTACACAGCGCTGCACCACAATTCTGGATGGGGTTTCAGATCTTTCCTCCAACACCAGCCTAACGCATCCGAACAGGACCGAAACAGACGAAGAATCGCAAAACTGGCGCGAAATTCGACATTCCCGACTCCGAAAATACTTGAAACACCTCTACTTCGATCGTTCCGGCAGTCCGCTCGCTCGTACGCTCGCTCATTGCGTGCTACGTGGCGTATCAGCTTGAGGCACACACGCGCGGCGGCTTCATCGCGACAACGACGGCCATGCACTGGCAAATGGTCAGCCGCGCGCACAAGGACGCATTTGTGCACCGAGCGGGGAAGAAGCGCGCTAATAGATGGCGCTTCTGAAACAGGCAAGGAGGCCGACTTCGCTAAGCACAGAAAGGCGACACCACCGCGGCATTTCAAACCAACAATTATGGCGCTCGCCATCTCCAAGAGCGCTCGCGAGCACACAACCGGTGTCAAAAGGCCCTAAACCTATTGGTCCGAACTTGTTTCGACGGTCCCGCTACACCGCGCTACACCTCAATACTACCCCGGGATTTCAAATTTTTGCCACAAACCCACCCTAAACCATCCGAAAAGGGTCGAAAGTGAACAGTAATCGCAAAACTGGCGCGAAATTCGAACTCCCCGACCCCGAAAACCCCCGAACCAACTGTCAACTCGATTTTGAAAATTTCGGCCCGGGGATTCAAAAATTCTACGCGGCCGGGTTACGGTAGCTCGAAAAATCAAAAATTATGTTTCCGGACCAGATTTTAGCGTAGAATCGATTGGCGGTGTCCGTTTCCCGGTAGAACCACGCGTTTCGGCGAAAAAACCGGCCAAATCCCAAAATCCCCAAATTTGGTCCCGAACGGAAACCCTTTGTCACCGGATTACTCCCGAGTCCCTTGATGGATTTTGCCGGTTTCGGTCTTAAATGAAAGAGCACATCCAGACGCCGGCCGGAAATTTTATCTCAGCCCGATCCGCCCAGTAAATCGCGAGATATGATTTTTTGAACGGCCGGAATCGGGTTCTCAAAATTTGAATCTACCGTAACCCGGCCGTGCCGCGTCCAAATTTTCCAATTTTTGATTTCCCAAGTCCGCCTCCCCAAGGGCAACAACATATCCAAAAATGGTGAATTTTGATCAAGTGTAGCGAAAATGGCGGGGGACGGAATTTTTTTTACTTAGTAAAAATTTGAATTTTTGAATTTTCAAAAAATTTTTCCATTACCGGAATTTTCTCATATAGCACGCGGCCTGCGCATCCACCAGGGCTATCGAACGCAAAAAACCGTTTCAAAATCGGTTACTCCTAGCGAAAGTTAAGCGAGCACGTAGAGACCTTGTTCCCTCCGGTTGCCTACTGCTCTCCGCCGACTTCGTCGGGGCGGAGTGCCAAAAACCCGGTCGTTCTCTACGCCCCCCGCTCTCTTTCAAACCACCGGATTCTTCCGTATAGAAGTCCCCTCTTCCTCGGCCACATCGGCGCCTCTAGGTCGTCATGGAGAGGGACTTCTATACGGAACTAGTTGAACGCTGAAGGGGACCTTCAGGGTGGCACTCCGCTTGTTCCGAAGCAAAGCAGACTGTCGCTCGTCTCGCTACTCGGTAATAAGCCTTCACGGAAACAAACGCCGGATTCGTGTTCAGCGTCTACGACAATGTTCGAACAAGTTTGGACGTGTTTGAATGTGTTTGGACAAGTTTGAACATGTTTGGACATATTTGGACAAGTTTGAACATATTCGGACAAGTTTGGGCGTGTTTGGGGCGTGTTCTGACGCCCATAGCAGGCTAAAAGAAACTCATATCGAAAAATAGAAGCTGGATTCGCGTTCAGCACTGCTGGATACCCCAAAAACAACTGTCAACTCAATTTTGAAAATTCGACCCCGGGATCCAATTTTTGGACGGCCGGGCGCCGAAATCAGGGTAGCGGCGTCCGAAATTGCAAAACAAACACCGGATTCGTGTTCAGCGTCGTCGGAAACCCCCGAAACAAGTGAAAACTCAATTTCGAAAATTTGACCCCGGGATTCAAAAAATCGGCGCGGCCGGGGTACGGTACCTCAAAATGGTCAAGACACTTCGTCTAGACCAACTTTTGACGTAGAACACGTTGCGACTATCAATTTACCGCTAAAGTCACGCTTTCCAAGCCAAAACGCCACCCAAAGCCGAAATTCGGAATTTTCCGCTCGAGACCCGCCAGTTTTGTGACCGCGTAGCTCAAAGACGGCGGGAGCGATCTCGGCGGCTTTGGTCTCAAACGAAAGGTCATACAATTGTCCTTGCCGGATCGAAGAGTTTGCGAAAATCCACCGTCGCAAACTCGAGCTACGATTTTTTAAAGGCCGGAAAAAAATTAAAAATTTTTAATTTCCTACCGTACTCCCGCGTCGGACCACATAGGGGGCCCGTTCCGGTGGTGTCGCCTAGAGGGTCCAAGGGCCTACAACATATCCAAAAATCACCAAAATCGGCCCACTTTTGCGCAAGTTATGCCCTGATGTTTTTTTTTTACTTAGTAAAAATTTGAATTTTTGAATTTTCGCAAAATTCTTCCACTACCGGAACTTTCTAGTTTCTTGTCCACGCAGCGCGTCGACTCAACCTATCTAACGCAAAAAACCGCTTGGCGATCCGATTTGTGTAGCGCGAGAAAAGCTGTTAAGATGATTCTGTTCAATCCGACGCCCCCTATAGCACTCCTGCTTTTGCAAAGCGGAGTGCCAAAAACCCGGTACCCTTTATGGCCGATTTCGGCGATTTTGGCCATTTTGGGCCAAAGTAGGGTGCACGCGGCAGGCCATAACTAACGCTGTAGCCTACCGATTTTGCTGAAATTTGAAATACGATATGAGAACACCTTGTGGCACAACTTTTGTAAAAATTATCAAAATCGCCCACCTTGTGCAAAACCTTGAACTTTTCATGCGTGCCTCAAACCCGTGCGTGTTGCGTGATTATGGCCAAACACGCACCGCGCCAACACACTCCGACAGGGGTATCCAACAATGTATAACTCATTGGGCATCGTCGGTCGAGGACGCTTTGAAGTCTTCGAGCGCATCCCGCCCAGATACAACCAGCTTCTGTTGGCCCTCTGCGTGCAGCCTTCCATCTGCCACTACGTTCTCTTGGCCTGCAACCGGAATTGCGCCATCCTGCTGCCCAAGAGGTTCAACAGTAACAGTGACGCCGTAAAGAACCTCGTTCGCTTGAAAGTCTGGTGTCGGTTTGTTCGTCAGTCGTTCTTTGTGAGTATTGTTCGTGATCTCCGCTTGCGTTGTGCTTTTCAAACGTCCCTTCTAGTGCGATCGTTGTGCAGTGATGGTGCTTGACCTGTCTTCGGCGAGAAGTGTAGCCTTGGAGAAATGAATTTGCTGAGCTTCCCGAACGTCCATGCAAGCTCCTTCAGCTAACAACAATGACGTCCTATGTATGTAATAAAGGAGCCCGACAAAGAGCAGAACTTAAAGCCAGCACATATGGTAATTGTGTGTAAGAACCACAGCCAAAATATTACAGTGCGGAGTACCTTTTCCCGGGTAGAAACCCGTCAAGTGTCACGCCCCACGGTTGCCCATTTAACGCTCAATTTGTCTCGGATGAAGGGTAGTCCCCACAAATAGCCTTAGATCGCAAGGTTACCGTTGGGACACGTCTTGAGAGGTGTGACAATGACATTAATATTGTCCCAGCAGGACGACAGACGCATTACCGCAGGAAAGAAATCTGCATACCCTGTGTAACTTGGAAAGAGGACAGAACTTTTCCTCAGTCTGGAGTAACTAATTAGTGGGTCCAACGATACAAATGAGGGAAACTAAGTACCCTCTGTTTTGAGGCTTCGCGGCTTCCTACGGTTCGTTAGACATTACAGTAAGCGAAATGAATCACCACAAATGAGCGTCTCGGCGTATCGACCTTTCGACGAGAGGCTTCGCATAGCAGCGGCAATACAGACCTAAAGTCAAGCAAAAGAGCTCAGATAAGGGCCCCCAATGGATTCGGACGACATCTTGGATGGGTGCATTCTGGGTCTCCCGACTTCAACATACCTCGTCATATACGTGTTCATAATCATGCATTGCGTCTCAAAGAAGCACCCAACCTTTCTGCTGATGTTGAGCGGCTGTGTGGCTGACTTCATGACAATGTGCCATTACCTGCTGCTGAGCGTGGCCATCGTCGGTCGAGGACGCTTTGAAGTCTTCGAGCGCATCCCACCCAGATACAACCAGCTTCTGTTCGCCCTCTGCGTCCACAGCCTTCCATCTGCCACTACGTTCTCCTGAAGACGCGCGCGCGCACCCAAAGCTCTGTACCCAAAGTACCGTACAGTGCCAAATAGGATTCCCGGTATACTATTTGGCACTGTGCGGTGGTTTCAGGCGGCTGACGCCGCCTGGGCACGTCGCCTCCCCTGGGCCTGATCATCCACGACATTGTTATTCAGCGAGGGCAAGGGCGCCGTGCCCAGGCGGCGACAGCCGCCTGAAACCACCGTACAGTGCCAAATAGGATTCCCGGATGAATGAACCACAGCTTGCATCGTTTAGAACGTCAAGACAGGGGCAACAGGTAGCATGAGGTTAGTAAAATGAATTCGAAGGCCTCGGTGGACTTACTGGCTTTCTAACCTACACGTTCGTCTCAAACAGAGCGAGAGCGAACAATGATGGCACGAGGACGGTCGACAGAGCCGCACCGCCCTCGCCGTTGCCTTCCTGGTCTTCTTCTTCGTCGTCGTCTTCGTCTTCCGCCTTCTTCGAGTTGCCATCGCCCTCCTTGACTTGATCGTCTTTGCCGGTTTTGTTGTTGCCTCTGGTTTCGGCCGCTCCATTGCAGAACTCTCCAGTGGCGCAGTAGCAGGTCCTGTACTTGAAGACAAGCACCTGCCGGAGTTGGGCCAGGTCGACTGCAAAGGTTGACATTTGCGCTCCAGTGGATTAGCAACGCTAGTTTTGGAGCAGGTGATCAGTCCCCAAAACCAGTCCCAGACGGAGCGTTAGGGTTACTCTACAAGTTAGCAATGGTCGTCGTCCGTACTACGTGAAAGCGAGCCGGGCGCTGGCATCTCGGTGAGGAAACCGGCTGCTTTGAGGACTGAGTCGGTCCACTCGAGGCAACCGTCCTTGTCCCAGGCCAGCGTCGCCTCCCTCTTCGTCACGTCGATGAGGTCGCTGGGGTTGATGCAGCCGCCGATCGACGACTCGGTCACTGCACCATCTAACTCGATCTTGGCTGCAGTGCAGGGTGTGCGACCAACTGATGCTGGAGCCTGCTCTATGTCGGCAAACGACAGGGCTCACTGGTCCACCCTTCTCGGTAGTGCAAAAGCTCTCCCGGTCGCATTTGTAGACGGGGTCGTCAGACTTGAAGCCGGCCGGCAGCTAAAGAAAGGCGGAAGATAATACTCCATACCCCACAAACGGCTCAATTGAAAACAAGCTGTGTGTGTAAAAAGTTCAACCTATACAATGTGTCTGCCAAACCTTGGTGAACAGTATAGTGAACTTTACACACACCATTAACTGTATCTAGAGAAGGTATCTTGAGAACGTGTGCCGCAAACCAAGTGCAGCTATTCACACGATACGGTTATCTGTACAGCTGATCTAAAGCTCAGTGATATCGCCGCGTTTGCTATATGATATCGGCATGATACGACGCCGTTCATCTGAAATTTAATACCAGTGTGAATACGCCACATCGAACAAAAAAACTTGCCAAATGTTGGTGCAGTCGTCCTCTACCAGGAATTCCGTTTGATTTGTACGTATTTCTGCGTTGACATTCATCAATGAACAACAGTCTTGGCAATTATGGAATTTGGGCATTTCTATCGAAATTTTGAAAATTTCTGTCAAATTTAACGTTAGCAAGGATTTTCTCTTGTTATACAAATTATCTGTTGTCTATGCGCTTGCCATTTCTGAAGAATTTCGTCGCTAGTTCATCAGGCGAAAAAACCGATTTTTAGCACTCCGACCCCAAAAGGGGCGGAGTGCTATAGTGGAGCTGACACCGACTAACTTTTTTGCCACTCACTTTCGTGCCTCATTTCTCATCCGATTTGGACGGGGTTTTTTTTAATCGATAGCTCTCGAGGGATAGTAGGGGTGCTCGGGCCTTCGTTTTTTTCGCGTGGTGGAAAAATTTTGAGAAAAATTCAAAAATTTGAATTTTTACTTACTGGGAGGGTGTTCACCCAGCTGGAATTTCTGGAATAGTGGGCCGATTTTGACGCCCTTTGGATATGTTATAGCCCTCGACGAGACGAACAGGGGAAAAGAATCCCGGGCCAATCGGCCGACGCGTTCTCGGGTTACGGTAGCCGAAAGTGGTTTTTGGACAAAAATTTGCCTTTAAAAAATCCTGGTAAATCAGGGAGTTGTTGGATCGGGCCAGATATCTCAAATCGGCAAGATTAACATGTTCTCTTTCGTTTAAGACCAAAATCGCCGAAATCCGCCGAGGAAATCTTGAGTTCTGCTGTCACAACGGGTCTCCGTCCGGGGTCGAAAATGCCGAGTTTTGATTTTCGGCCGTTTTAGCGCTCGATTGCGACGAGTTAGGGCCAAATGGACTACGCCACGCGATTCCCCGTTGAAAACTGATCCGGAATTAATTTTCAAAAATATTTTTTCGGCTACCGTACCCCGGCCGCGTCCAAAATTCGAATTTCCACCTGGGTGGTCAAAATCAATGTTGGAGTCGATCCCGGTGCTTTCGAGGTCGCTGATGCCGAATCTGGCGTTATTCTGGCGTTTAGGATCAATTCTGGCGAGTTTTTGTCGAAAATCGACCTACCGTAGCCCTACGTCGACGAAACTGAAAGTGTGGTAATTGTACGGTTGAAGTGTCGATTCTAGGGTATTTCGCGGCGAGGAACGCGAATTCGCTATTGGTTTCTCCATTTTGTGTCGATTTTGCCATCAAACAGCCACTTTCCTAATGCCGACATAAAATTTTTAATGCAACTTTTACCGTACTCTCCTCAAACTATGTTGTAACTCAAATTTGCGCACGCATTCAAACTTCACAATTGAAGGAAATGCAGTGCGAAAAGACGGCGTGGCAAAGTAAGCAATTGCGCATGAATTTTCAATTCTTCCCGTCCAAAATGGCAAGGCGAGCCTGCGATTGGCGCATCCCCGAATCTTAGCTGCCGGCTACTGGTCGAATCGAAGCGAAATGGCGCATTTTGGGCTCCATTCGGTCTGGTCTACAGGATTTCGGTGGAGTTCTGCCGCGCCGGCCGGTCCTTGTAAGTGGAGGGAATATGCGTATTCTGAAACTCGCGCGCCGGCGGAAACTGTGGAGAACCTTTGGGCCGAAATCGGCCTTATTTCTCATGATAAGTGAGTGGCGGTCTGCTTTCTCCCGTTCTGGTCGGAGTGCTTCACTGCAGGTTCTCCTGCACGTTTCCCTTGTCGACATTGTCGTATTTTAATTGTAGATTTCCCTAATTTGCAATTTTTCAAGACTGTAAAACCATGTCACAAATTCTTATTAGCGTACGACCTATCCATTTCTGCATTCACATTCGTCAATAAATGGCGTTCTATTTGTGTCAATTTATGGAATTTTGATAAATAATCGTGTTCCTATTATATTCCACATTTGCAAAAAAATTCCTTTGTGTTAAAAATGATCCGCGGTCTATGCTCTTTGAATTTCTGAAGAAATTTCGTCGCTAGCTAATCTGGTGAAAAGTCGATTTTTGACATTTTCGTATTTTAATTGCAAATATTTCTAAATTGCAATTTTTCAAAACTGTAAAACCATGTCACAAATTCGTATTGGCGTACGACCTATCCATTTCTGCATTCATATTCGTCAATAAATGACGTTCTATTTGTGTCAATTTATGGAATTTTGATAAATAATCGTGTATTTCTATTATATTCCACATTTGCAAAAAAATTCCTTTATGTTACAGATTATCCGCGGTCTATGCTCTTTCCATTTCTGAAGAAATTTCGCCGCTAGCTCATCAGGCGAAAAAGTCGATTTTCGACATTTTGGAATTTTAATTGCGAATATCTCGAAAATGCGAAATTAGCAACAGGAACGGACACTGGATCCGTACTCAACGACCTTGACTCTACTTGACCACATATGTCACATAGTTTACTTCGGTGCCACGGACACACACACGGACAGACAGACAGACAGACAGACAGACAGACAGACAGACATTGTCATCCGTATACATATGTACACCTCGCCGCGCTGAGGCGCGGCGAAAAAACACCAACGGTTATGCAGAGGTGGCACTTCATGGCTTCCGATGCCCCGTTCTCGCACCAGGCTGCAGTAGAAAGAACGCTGTGTATTACGTGTCTTAAATTCGACCTAGAATACCGCTTGCGCGAGACGTTCCATGCAAATAGAGACTAAATATTGCCATCTTTTGCACATTCATACAGTATGGCAAGCGAGCGAGCATTAATATTCCTGTCGATTTTGCGTCGTGCATCCCATGTAGTAGATACTTGACTGACAGAGAATTCGTTGCTGTGAACAAGCTCCGGTTTTAAAAAGTTGAGTTTGTATTTTGACTGACATTGTGAATGAAGAGTTGTGTTCTTCTTGCAGTGAGTGCGAGGACATTCCGCTCCTAGTTGCTCCGCTTCACGAGCTCCGCCTTCGCAAGAGGGTATTGCATAGCAATATTGATTTCGCCCGGGATTTGGTTTTTAGAGCAACAAAAATTCCTTTACAAGTTCCGTTAAAAAAAGTGACAAAAGTTTGAAAGAGTTTTCAAACGTTTTTGGCAGAGCATGAAAGAGCGAGTGACGAGCATTCAAACCACGTGTCGCACGCCTTCCTACCTACCGTAAATCCTCCAATAAGCGCCCTGGGCGCTTATTTTTTCAACCTACCTCTAGGGGGGGCGCTTATTGGAGGGGGGGCGCTTATTCGAGGGGGGGCGCTTATTAACTCGACCCCTCAGGAGTGCCGAAATTTCACCAAAATTCTCCGTTGTTGACACATTTTGTACAGATTTCAAACTGAAACTGTAGAGCTTTTGATCAGAATACCTGCAGTTAGTAGTAGTGCTGTCATATGTAGCAGAAACTTGTGTTAGGAATGGTCACAGAGCGCGTGTGGTAGTGCTAGTGCTGCTGGTACTAACAAAAGGGGGGGCGCTTATTGGAGGGGGGGGGGGGCGCGTATTTTTTCAACCTCCCTCTAGGGGGGCGCTTATTGGAGGGGGGGGCGCTTAT
Source organism: Linhomoeus sp. GSCO2_2 (assembly GCA_030248115.1). Lineage (NCBI taxonomy): Eukaryota > Metazoa > Nematoda > Chromadorea > Monhysterida > Linhomoeidae > Linhomoeus > Linhomoeus sp. GSCO2_2. The sequence continues at coordinate 111,074 of JASAMZ010002225.1, read as the reverse complement.
TCGAGGGGGGGGGGGGGGCGCGTATTGGAGGATTTACGGTATGTTGTAAGACGAACGGAGCATTTCACAGTGCGTGTTTTACTAACTGAAAAATTCTGCAGCGCACAAATTCCGAAAGAGTGCGCCGAGAGCTTTCATACGACGTGTCGATTACAGCTCTATGACTCGAGTGGAGCGGGTTAGTGCCGTTTTAGTGCCGAAAATTTTAAAAATGTCGATTTTCGCAGTGCGTATTTTAGTAATTGCAAAATTTTCAGACATTGGATGAAAGAGCACGTCGAGAACTTTCAAACGACGCATAGCACGCCTCTTCACGACGTAAGACGAGCGAGTTAGAGCCGTTTTCCGTTTTCGACCTTTGGGTTACTGTAGCTCGCGAAATTCAAATTTTTGACTCTTGGTCACCGTACAACAAAATGATCAGTGAGTCGAGACCTATCGAATGAGCTACAGGTCGTCGCTCTACGACTTACCTACAAAAATTATGACTTCCGTGGTATGTGTTTTACTAATTGAAAAAATTTGACATCACATGAAAGAGCACGTCGAGGGCTTTCACACGACCCATCGCACGCCTCTCCACGACGTAAGACGAGCGAGTTAGAGCCGTTTTCTGTTTTCGGCCTTTGGGTTACTGTAGCTCGCGAAATTCAAATTTTTGACTCTTCGTCACCATACAACAAAATGATCAGTGAGTCGAGACCGATCGAATGAGCTACTGTAAGGTCGTCGCTCTACGACTTACCTACAAAAATTTTAATTTCCGTGGTATGTGTTTTACTAATTGAAAAAATTTTTACATCACATGAAAGAGCACGTCGAGGGCTTTCACACGACCCATCGCACGCCTCTCCACGACGTAAGACGAGCGAGTTAGAGCCGTTTTCTGTTTTCGACCTTTGGGTTACTGTAGCTCGCAAAATTCAAATTTTTGACTCTTGGTCACCATACAACAAAATGATCAGTGAGTCGAGACCAATCGAATGAGCCAAGGTCGTCGCTCTACGACTTACTTACAAAAATTTTAATTTCCGTGTGTTTTACTAATTGAAAAAAATTTTGACATGACGAGCGAGTTAGAGCCGTTTTCCGTTTTTAACTTTTGGGTTACTGTAACTCGCAAAAATCAAATTTTTGAGTCTCGACCTTGGTATGGCGACCAGATCAGTGAGTCGAGATCGAGAGCTATCCCTAGAGCCTAAGATCGCCTCTCTACGACTTTCCAACGCCGAGATCTGAGAAGCGAACGGACGGACGAACGAACGAACGAACGAACGCACGCAAGCACGCACACCGAGCTCTCGTAGGGTGTCGCCCGGCTGAGGCCGGGCGAACAAGCTCCGGTATTAAAAAGTTGAGTTTGTATTCTGACTGACATTGCACAGAGTTGCATTCTTTCTGCAGAGAGTGCGAGAGTTCATCGCCCGCATGCTCCGCTTCATGAGCCCCCGCTTCGCAAAAGGGTATTGCATAGCAATATTGATTTCGTCCGCGATTTGGCTTTTAGAGCAAGAACATCCCTCTTTCAAGCAATGCTTTTAAACCCTTCGCTGTCTGACTACTTGAAAATTCAGCAGCAAAATCACAACCTGATGCTCAATCGAATCGCGCATTTGACCAACAACAATCCGCCCAGACCGAGAAACGGCCGCTACACCCGCCTGAACGAGAGAATTTTGGCCGCTCAGGAAGACTTCGAGTAAGACTGACTGTCGCAAGGGACCACGCCCCGTGGGAAGTCGATCAGCTCTGTCTGAGGCACCTAGACTTCATGGAACACAAACTTTGCGACGCCAACGAAGGCTGATGTCACGCAATGCTTTGAAAACGTGTCGCAACTACTTTAATCACGCTGGCAATGATTGTGTTCGCTGTGACTGAATCTGGTTTACATCTCTTGGAAACAGTGTAAGAGAAGTGTTTCCCCTTCCGCAACGCAGAACCGATGCAGTCGGTCGCAGTATATATCCTTTTCTTTCGATATAGATGCCTACCGTATCATCGGCGCGTCTATGCGCGCTTTCTAGTCATGACCTTCTGACACTAAATCGGTCTTCTACTACATTCCCTCGCTATTATCGGCCTCATCTCTGATGCCAAATGCGATAGCTCTATCGGTGGTATGCTGCTGCCGGCTGGGAAGGCGTCCTATAAAAGGCATCGATCGAACTGCCGGCGTCACGCTGGTTTGGCTTCTGATGACCATGATAGTGTGCGATACCATCGCGGTGGTAGCGGAGCTGCTGGAAATGCTGGCAGGAAGATTGGCCAAGGATGGCGAAAGCTACCACTCGCGCGACACGTTTACATGTAGGTCGCTGGTCATGCTCAATGGAGTGGACGTGTCGGCGGCACTGTGGTTGAACATCGTCCTCTGCGCGGTGCTGTTTCTGAACGTCTACTGTGCGAGCTTCCTGAAGAAGGTCAAGGTCGTCAGCAGCCGGTGAGCGTGCTGTCCTCTTCGTTGTTGCCGTTGTCGATGTCGCTGCCACTGTTGCTATTGCTGCCGCCGCTGCTGCCACTGCTGCTGCCACCTCCGCTGCCACCACTGCTACCGCCTGCCACTACCACTGCCACTGTCGCCGCCACCATTGCCGTTGCAGCTGTCGTCATCATCTTTATTGTCGTGACCACCACCTCCACCACCCACCCATCTCCAGGCCATATTTTCTGGTACTTTGCGTCTTCGTCCTCTGTCTCACTGGGCAATCCTGGAAGCTGCTGTCCAACGCCAACCACTACGACAACTACGTGTGGAGTAGGTGGCTACCGGCCTGACTGCCTTCGGTCTCTTCGACGACATCTGGACCTTTTTTATGCCGGTGTCACATGCCAAAACCGCCCCCATGCCAAAAACGCCTCCGGGCGGTTTTGGCATATGCCAGTTTCGCCCCCCGGCGGTACTGGCATATGCCAAAGTCGCCCCCTCTATGCCAATACCGCCCCCTCCCCCCATTCACTTCGCTGAGCAGGGAGAACAAGTTGCTCGTGACGAGAGATCGGTACTAACTCCTGATCTATTTCAAAGCGACATCTGTTGGCCACTCGCACTTGGAAACAACAAGTCTCTTTTAAAAAGCGGAGTGGTTTTGAGCTTTGAATTTATACTGAGATTGTAGCAAGGCCCTTTCCGGTTTCGTGCAGCGTCTTTGACTCCCCTCGCGACTACACTTTTTGGAGTGGTCTTGCTACGCAACATTGGTATCGCTCGGGTTTAATTCTTTACACCAAGAAAATCATCTTTTCAAACCAAATTCAAAAAAGACATTGGAATCTAACGCAAAACTACAGGTTAATTATGAGCATGATTTGATGTTGGCTTGCAGTGAGCTCTTCAGCGATGTCAAGACCGCCGCTCTGCAACGCACGAGTGCCAAGATATAACAAACCAAAATCTGCAGTTTTCATCGCGTTTTGGTTACTGTAACCCTCTCATTGACCTTTTGAAACTTTTTGTTGTCGGATTCTTGCTCAGGAGGTCGAGCGCTTCATTTTGATATGCGATTCGACAAGGTTCGATGAAGTTTTGACTTTTCGCGGACGTTACTTCGGGATACTGTAGCGCGCAATTTTTAAAACTTGTTATTATTTCGACGTCACAGTTCGCGAGAGTGGTCCGAGGGCTACCCGTCGATGTGTCGAACTCAACCCAGCGACGTCAGACAAGCGAGTTATTAAGCCCGAAGCAAGCGTGTCGTTTCCAGTTTTCGACGCGTTTTGGTTACTGTAGCTCTCTGTTTAAACTTTTGAAACTTTTTGTTGTCGGATTCGTGCTCAGGAGATCGAGCGCTTCACTTTGATATGCGATTAGACTAGCTTCGGTCAACTTTTGTCTTAAAATGGACCCCACTTTGGGATACTGTAGCGCGCGAGTTTGAAAACTTATTTTTGGTTTGACTACTCAGGTGGCTAGAGGAGTCCGCGGGCTACTCGCCGATGTCTCAAACTCCTTCCTACGACGTCAGACGAGCGAGTTATTAAGTCCGAAGCGAGCGTGACGTACGCACGTACGTACGCACGTACGTACGCACGTACGTACGCACGTACGTACGCACGCACGCCGAGCTCTTGATATGGTTCGCTCGGCTGAGGCCGAGCGAAAAAACTCGCAGTTTAGTTTTGGTTAGCTAAAGTTAAACATTTAAACCTTTCCTGGAATTTTCATGGAAATTGCTAGCAATTCTTTCGCTAGCATACTACTAGCAATCCTTTTCAACTACTAGCAATTCTTTCATAATACTAGCAATTCAGATATGCCGATAAACCAATTTCAAGTTGATTCGGTTGCTACTTTCATTGACTGATCCCAGACTGACACGCAAGCTCGTGGTCTCGTAGTTTGGCAGATTTTAGCATGGCACTTGGATACATCCAACAAGGAAGCACCGCCAGTCACTGTATTCAGCACGCGAGCCGCTTGAGCTGCTGAGGCAGACAAAATTCGATGACAGGCGCTGTAGAAAGAGGGGGCGGAATTGGCATAGAGGGGGCGGTATTGGCATGTATGCCAAAATCGCCGGAGGGCGAAACTGGCACATGCCAAAACCGCCGGGGGGCGGATTTGGCATAGAACGGTTTTGGCATGTGACACCGGCCATATTCGTGGCCTACATGGTGCGAATGTCGGTGATCAAGGGAGGAGGACGAGGAAGCGACAACCCCGTGCAGACGGTTAGATGCCGATGGAATAGAAAACATCAGGAGAAACGTGGCCTCGACAGTTCCCGATGAAGTCAAGGTGATCTACAGTACTCTACACTAGAGTTCTTGGCTGCGCTACACAAGACAAGGTGGTTTGGCTTGTGTCGCGCAACACCGTGTGGCTTAATGCGGGCTGGTGAAGTAGCGTTGTGTTGCGCAGAGTGCGGTGGTCTTGTGTTGCGCTAGGTTTAGCAGTGTGGCGCTGGGTGGCTTGGATTGGTGTTGTATCAAACGGCGTGGCGCAACGTATGTACATCGCACGGCGTGATGTGATCTTGTGTTGTGATAGGCTTTGCGACGCCACACATCGTGGCGTGGATAGGGCATGCGGGACGCCAGGCGTTATGCCATTGCGGGGCGTTGCATGGCGTGTCTCCTAACGTCTTGCTACGTGGCACTTTTTAACAAATCAGTCCATATCTTTCCAGATGTCCCTCATGAAGCGCTGCGTTCTCCTGCTGGCCATCCGAATTACCGTCGCCGCTCCCTACTACACCATCCGCTTTATCTGGGGAACCTTGCATCTATCCTACGAGAGCGGTCTCAGTACAGGGCTTCACGCACACCCCGTCTATCTCTATCTGGTCTGGTTCTTCTTCATACCGTACCACTTCCAGTTCTGTTATGTCAATCTGGGCTACGTGCTGTATGGGTTCCGGCACCCGAGTACGACTAGGGTTGACAGGGACTTCACCTTAGCTACTCTGTCGATTGAGGAGGATAATAATATGGAAGAGAGGGAGGAGAGCTGAAGTTTGAAGTTGTGATTGATGCTTTAAGTAGACTATGATTGTCAAGAAACGGTTCGCGATGCTTCGAGCTACCACACGCTGTGTATGTACTGAACTCGTCATTATGTACCTACGTGATTCGATTATCGGGTTGTTCAGTAAACGATGCGTTGTTGCGCGTTTTGTGGCATGGCGGGCACAAAACGGTTTGCACATATACCGTTCAAGTACAGCTTCTTGCGTCAGCCGGCGCGCTTGTCAACAAAGCGCCAGCTTACGGTCGAATTTCCCTGTTGAAGCCAGCGTCAGAGCGCAATGGACCTGCTTCATAGAAGCGCCAAGATAACAGCGCGTATTGTGACATCGATATACCATTGTCAATGCCGCAGCATAACTGCAATGGCCGCGGCCCACCCATTAGAAAGCTTTCTGAAGCTGGAGAAAGTGGGAACGGATATCTTCCGGTAGCTTTTTTATACTCCACAAAAAAGTGTGGAGTAAAAAGCGATTGTGCGCGAAACGCAGAAAATTACAGTCAACGGCGTTCGCGCGTGAAGCGGCCGATTTCCAAACGGTCTTTTGCGTTGGGTAGGCCTAGTAAGTGGGCAGGGTGGACACCAAACGGGGTCACGCTGCGGGACCCCGTTGGCGGGAAATTAAAAAATTTAAATTTTCAAAGTACTGAAAAATGGGTTACGCAAGGTAGAACTCGAAAAAGTTGCATATAATGGTATATACAATCTTTTGATATGTTGTAGTACTCGATAGGGCCGAGGGTGGAAAAAAAGAATTGGATCGCTGCGGGACCCATTTTGGCGCCAAATTTGAAAAATTCGCGATTTTTCGCTATTTTCCGACTTTGACGGTTTGCTGTGCGCGATAGGTAGCAGCTAGAGCGGCGAGACCCTTTTGGTGCTCCTTCCCAGATGTCCTCTATCGAATGAGCCATGAAAGGAGAAAATCGGTTGAGACACAAAAAAGTTATCTTGGTGGAACTTTTTTGACTCCAGGGTCAAAAATTGCGCTTTTCGCATTTCAGCGTCTGTAGCGCTCGAATGCGTTGCCGAATCGGTTCAAAAGTGGTTTCAAACGATTCTACGTTGAAATCTGGTCCAGAAAAGTGTTTTTGGAAAATTTGCAGAGCTACAGTAACCCTGCCGCGTCCACTTGAATACTGGGTGTCGGGTCGACTTTCGCGATATTATACTCGATTTCGGGGTTTTCGGGGGCGCTGATTACGAATTTGGCATTCGTTTAGCGTTTAGATGATGTTTAGGCGTACCTATGACGAATTCGCAAGCTACTGTACCCCAAGTGCAGAACTTTGGTTCTGCGAGTCCTTAGGAAGTTAGGTGTGTTGTATGTCGATTCTGGGACATTCTGGGATGTAGATCACGAATTCGGCATTAGTTTTGCAATTGGGAGTGTCAGGAGGGCACAACAGGAGAGGAGTCACCGTGCGTAAGAGTTCAAATTTGTGGAGTATACTGCGTCCCCCGGACGACTTGCCTGGTTGAATTTTTAGAATTGGCGCCATTTTCTAATGGCTAAGGTACCGTTTGCAGGGCCGAAACTGCTGAATGTTGAAGCGTACAGAAATCGCCTGTACGGAGGACAAACGGCCGCGTTGGCACTGGCCGCTTCATACCAAACGATTCCGGAGAATTTCTACTGTAACAGTCTGCACTCTTACTTCCTGAGACCAGGTAATGCATCATGCTACATGAAAGGGTAATTTCTAATTCGCGCTGTGTAATTCCTCGAGGCACTGCAAATTCATAAAAGTTTCTGGAGGCATCTCGAATTCATAAAATACAGACTGACGAGTCAAGCGCGTAGGCAAGTCGTCAGGCGAACACTCGCATTGCCATCCTCAAATTTCACACTCCAGGCACCAACAATGGACAGCCGGTCGAGTTTCGCGTGGAAGTGGTCAAAGACGGCAAAACCTTCGCCACCCGCCTTACTAACGCCTTTCAGGGAAATCGGATGCTTTACGCGAGCCAAATGTCTTTCGCCCAGGTGGATACAATAACCACAATACGAAAACAAGCCACGCAATCGGGGTATTTTGACTGTTAACACACCAATTTCGCACTAAATTCCACCCACTCAATTGCATACAAACGTTGGTGTAACCCTGGCCAATAATTTCTGGTAAAATTGGAACATTCGAAGGGTCGAACTCTAACAAGATTCCCTTCATAGTTAGGGGCACTCATTTGAGTTAGAATACGATATGCAAATTCAGCGTGGCCCTTCACCTGTGAACTACCAGGGACAAATGCCCCGGGTACCGGAACCCGAAGGACTAGAGGACTACCCGGTCTTTCTTCAAAGAAGAATAAATGACAAATCACTATCTGAAATGGAGAAAGAGTTGCACAAATCCTATTTGGACTACTACATACCCCAAGTTGGCATTAGACTCTGCGACCACAGACTAATAGGCGAGACAAAGCCTCAGATCATGGCTTGGATGAGGACGAATGGGATTGTTGAGTCGAGAGGTGCTGCGGGATTACTGTATCAAAATATGGTGATAATGCAAATTTCAAATGTTCGAACAACAATTACAGTAAGTGCTTTCACAGGTGAAATGTCCATCTGAATTCAAACACGTACGAAAATACGTATCTGATCACAAAACATTCTTTTCAGATATGAAACGGTTGTCACAATAATGTCTTTTCTACAGTCTTTCAAAACATTCTAAAGTCTTCCAAGCCTTTCACATGTCACAATAATGTCTTTTAAATTCGTAAGGTATAGTGCATGCAACAGAAACACTTCAGATCCAAGGGTGCATCAAGGAATGGCCTTGTTTTCATCGGACTATTTCTTTGTGGACACAGCATTGTTTCTCACGAAAACTGAGGCTCTCAGCAAGGGGCTTATGGCGCCCTCAATGAGTGGGGTGGACTTCCGATATAATACAGTAGATGCAGTAGATACAAGGCAAGACAAACACAATACCCCTTTAAAGTGTCCGGACCAGAATCAGGCATAGTAATTGAAATGCGATTGTAATTGAAAAAATTTAGCTTATTCGGTAAGGTAACCTAATTGATGTCACCTTACCGAATAAGTGCACTTTTTTGGGTAAGTGTGTTTTTTGCCAACTTGTCTTTCAGCGAAAAAATCAATTATCAGTCATCTCAAAACAGGGGAAAAAACACAGTACCACCTGTTTTCAATTGCTAATTGACAAACGATTTCTCTCTTGATAATTGGAAAGCATTTTCTTATTCGATCAGGCAACAAGCTCCGGTATTAAAAAGTTGAGTTTGTGTTCTGACTGACATTGCAAAGAGTTGCGTTCTTTCTGCAGAGAGTGCGAGAGTTCATCGCCCGCATGCTCCGCTTCATGAGCCCCCGCTTCGCAAGAGGGTATTGCATTAGCAATATTGATTTCGCCTGCGATTTGGCTTTTAGAGCAAGAACATCCCTCTTTCAAGAAACACTTTTAAAAAAGTGACAAAAACTTGTAAACGTTTTGGCAAACAATTGACAGAGCACAAAAGAGCGCACTACGAGCCGGGAGCTATCCAAAAAGCTCGAGATCGTCTCTCTACGATGCAAATTGAGCGAGTTAAAGCGATCTTAGCGTCAAAATCCCGAGAATGGCGTTTCAGCAGTGCGTGTTTGCGTAATTGAACAAAGTTTTGCAGTATCATGAAAGAGCACGTCGAGAGCTTTCACCTGGCGTGTCGATTGCTGCTCTACGACGTAAAACGAGCGAGTTAGAGCCGTTTTGTGCTTTTGCACCTTCGAGTTACTGTAACTCGCGAAATTCAAACTTTTGAATTTCCACCAATGGGAGAACAAATGATCAGTGAGTCGGGAGCTATCCAAAAAGCTCGAGATCGTCTCTCTATGACGCGAACTGAGCGAGAGAGCGATCATAGCGTCAAAATCCCGAGAATGGCGTTTCAGCAGTGCGTGTTTGCGTAATTGAACAAAGTTTTGCAGTATCATGAAAGAGTACGTCGAGAGCTTTTACCTGACGTGTCGATTGCCGCTCTACGACGTAACACGAGCGAGTTAAAGCCGTTTTGCGTTTTTACCTTCGGGCTACTGTAGCGCGCGCAATTCAAACTTTTGAATTTCGAAACTTCTTAGCGGAATGATTAGTGAGTCGAGACCCATCCGTAGAGCTCAAGATCTTCGCTCTACGACTTTCCAACGCCGAGATCCGAGAGCGTAACGCACGTACGCACGTACACACGTACGTACGCACGCACGCCGAGCTCTCGTATGGTGTCGCCCGCCTGAGGGCGGGCGAAAAAAAACAGATTGGAGATGTAGACTAGACTCATCACAAAACTGACAACATACGTCCATTACTACATCGTTGACTTCTCTGATGAGGAACTAAAACTCTGGAGAGTACATTGTGCCCTTATGGTGAACATAAAACCCTCTGTATTGCTGTCTGGCGAGGCACTACAGCTCTGGAGAGCGCCGGGTGTTTTGAAAGTCCAGTCTCCCCCATCCCCAGCAAGCTGCAGGAATGCTAGAACGATGAAACTTGGAGATATGTTAGCCCAATGTGTTGTCACATCTGACTCCAAATTTCAGCACTTTAGACCCGCCCACGCGGGAATGGCAGCTCAAAACGCAAGATTAGTCATTTTCTGAACCAGAAATTGACCAATTTTGCGTTTTGAGCTGCCATCCCCGCGTGGACAGGTCCAAAGTGCTGAAATTTGGAGTCAGACGTGACAACACATTGGGCTAACATACCGCCAAGTTTCGTCCTTCTAGCTTTCCTACAGCTTGCTGGGGATGGGGAAGACTGGACTTTCGAAACACCTGGTACATGTGGCCCTGCCATTCCCGCATGGACGGGTGTAAAGTGCTGAAATTTGGAGCCAGATGTGTCAACACATTGGGCCAACATATCTCCAAGTATCATCGCTCTAGCTTTCCTCCAGCTTGCTGGGGATGGTGGGGGGGGGGGGGGGGGGCTGGACTTTGTGGTTGTGGTATCCGATTCTCTGAGTGGAACACCTGTGCTGTCACCCGTTCTATTGGCGTGCTCAAATCGGTGCCTGGTCCCATCTGGAAGCAGGGTTTATGGCGCCTATCGTTTTCCCGTGAAGCGCTTTGTGGTTTTGGCACAACGTTGCACACTCGCACTATACTGTTGCTGTTACGGTAGTACCGGCATGCTCAAATCAGCAGCTGGATTATTGAATCTGCATTGCAATTTGCAACGCACTGCGGGAGGCATACAACAGGCATAGACGACAGAAATTCAATCTGGATTGTAACACACAGTCGGAATACATATCGCAAGGCACTTATGCTTCATCGCAATCGAATTTGTAGTGATGTAAGGCATGTTCAATGGCAATTTAGAGGAGAGTTTTGAAGTCTTTGTCCCATGATTGGCAAATCCTGGGACCGCCATTGATAAAGAAATTAGTCTAGTAGGAACCCAGGAAGCACATTATTTGACATAATGATAGAAGGAAACAACACAAGAGAGCGGAAACTTTTTAGAGGGGAAATGGGAGCTTACTAGAAGGATGTAGGCTAATTAGAGTAGTCACAGTACCTGTATTTAAGCGCCACTGATAAAGAAATTAGTCTAGTAGGCACTCAGGAAGCACATTATTTGACATAATTATAGAAGGAAACAACATAAGAGAGTGGAAACTTTTTAGAGGAGAAGTGGGAGCTTATTAGAAGGATGTAGGCTAATTAGAGAAGTCACAGTACGTGTATTTTAGCGCTACTGATAAAGAAATTAGCTTAGTAGGTACCCAGGAAGCACATTATTTGACATAATTGTAGAAGGAAACAACATAAGAGAGTGGAAACTTTTTAGAGGGGAAGTGGGAGCTCATTAGAAGGATATAGGCTAATTAGAGTAGTCACAGTACGTGTATTTAAGCGCTACTGATAAAGAAATTAGCTTAGTAGGCACCCAGGAAGCACATTATTTGACATAATTGTAGAAGGAAACAACATAAGAGAGTGGAAGCTTTTTAGAGGGGAAGTGGGAGCTTATTAGAAGGATGTAGGCTAATTAGAGTAGTCACAGCACGTATATTTAAGCCTACGCCCACCATTTTGTGTTTTCGAAATTCACTTATCAAGAAGAATGTGACGAGCGAAAAAAAGGCCAAAAAACACCTTACCAATCGTCTCTTGGTAAGCGACAAAAAAGTTGACAACGTTTTTTTCACGCATCGGAAAACGGTTTTTTCTGGTAAGGATGTTTTTTTCGGACTCTTAGAAAAAGCTTCATTTGAATCACGAAGAGAAAACTCTTGGTGAGTGATTTTTGACCATCTTGGTAAGTGATTTCTCAAAAAAAACCGGTACGTGACACACAACATCTCATGAGATGAGTCCGGACACTTAGGGGATACAAAACAAAATGCGCAAAAGAACGCATTGCAATACAATACAAGTACGAAACATTCAATACAATGCAACCCAATACAATAATATACCATACAATACACTGCAAAGCAATACAATACAACACAATAGAATAGAATGCAATAGAACACAATACAGTATAATAGAATACAATACAATACAATAGAATACAATACAATACAATATAATACAATACAATACAATACAACACAGTACAATACAATACAATACAATACAATACAATACAATACAATACAATACAATACAATACAATACAACACAATACAACACAATACAGTACTCAATACACAGGCCACAATGTCTGGTTCCACGACGTCGACGCCATAAGAGCCGACGAATGGGCTCTGTGCGAGACAAACTGCGACGCCATTGGTAGACGCTCTTTGGATACTGTAATTTGAGAATTCAGATTTACATCATGTATTATCAGGTTCGAATTTGGCCAAGTCTTCCGGCAAGTTTTGGTCCAGGGATGGCAAATTGCTGTTATCCATTGCTCAGGAAGTGTTTCTGATATCAGATGCGGATTCAAAGAATGACAAAGCAAAGCTGTAGCTGCAGAATGATCAGTGGTTACGGTAGGTAAAATGGTGTATGATCAAGATCAATGTCCCTTGTGGTACAGTTTCAGTCGTACTCTGTGTTGTGGTTTTGAAAAGCGCTACACACAATGATGTCACCGTACAAGCAACTCGCAATATTCCAGTAAACGCTCGATAGCACTGTTTGATTTGAAATACGCGCAACACCGGTTTGCATTCGAATGTAGCTGGTTCTTGACGCGCACTCTTCCTGTTGATAAAGGGATGGGTTACGGTCGAATTTGCGCATTGTAAGAAGCACCTGAGTGCATAGCGCCAGCTTTGTGGACGCGGTGAGAGCAAATTACGAGATTCAAAACACTTAATCGTCAATGTCGCAAGACATGGCGGCAACCCACTCGCTAAAAAGCTTTCTGAAACTGGACAAGATTGGAGCGGACGTCTACAGGCAATTTTGTTAATTTTGTGGATTTTCCTTTCAGATATTTAGAGAATTGTTGTTGGCATGTGAATATTGCAGGGCCCAAAAACTATTAGATTCTGCAGCCTACAGAACCCGCCTATACGGAGGCCAAACGGCCGCGCTGGCACTAGCCGCTTCCTACCAAACAATTCCACAGAATTTCAGCTGTAACAGTCTCCACTCCTACTTCCTGAGGCCAGGTGGAGAAATAATACACCACACATTGCAATTTGTAATTGACGCACCGCACGCCACGACACATGAATGTGTATAGGTTTAGTTGAGACTGCTTCCTTTCAACCAACAACAGTGGTGCCTTACTGTATTTCTATGAAAATTGGTAACGTGCCATTTTAGCTACACCAAAGGCTGTGTGTGTCCAATTGTTCCAGTGGAACAAAGTTCCTGCTAAATTGTTAACAAAACAAGAACAATTTTACATTGTTCCACGGATCTCTTGGAACAATGTTCCAAGATTTTGGTATGAACAAGAACAAAATTTATTTTTGGATCCTCTGAAACAAACAATTTCGAAAATCTTGGAACAGTGGACACACTGGCGGGAGGAATATCGTTGAATACTCTTGCTTCTACATAGATGCTTTACACTTGAAACCTATTCCACTTTCTGTCTTTGTGCATCTATGAAATGTTAGCACTTTGATACAACTCAAGGCGCCAGTGATGGACAGCCACTCGACTTTCATGTGGAACGGGTCAAGGATGGAAAGACCTTAGCCACACGCCTTACCAGCGAGAGGGAGAGAGAGGGAGAGAGAGAGATTACGCAAACACGCACCGCGGAAAACGCCATTCTCGGGATTTTGACGCTAAGTTCGCTCTAACTCGCTCAACTCGCGTTGCAGAGAGACAATCTCGAGCTGATTAGATAGCTCTCGACTCGATGATCATTTGTTCTCCCATTGGTGGAAATTCAAAAGTTTGAATTTCGCGAGTTACACTAACTAGAAGGTGCAAAAGAACAAAACGGCTCTAACTCGCTCGTCTTACGTCATAGAGTGGCAATCGACACGCCAGGTGAAAGCTCTCGACGTGTTCTTTCATGCGGCTGCTAAACTTTGTTCAATTACGCAAACACGCAACGCAGAAAACGCCATTCTCGCGATTTTGACACTAAGATCGCTCTTTGCTACATGCAGAAAGAAGTGCGACACGGTTTGATTGCTCGTAGTGCGCTCTTTTGTGCTCTGTCAATTGTCTGCCAAAACTTTTATAAGTTTTTGTCACTTTTTAAAAAGCGTTGCTTGAAAGAGGGATGTTCTTGCTCTAAAAGCCAAATCGCGGGCGAAATCAATATTGCTATTGCAATACCCTCTTGCGAAGCGGGGGCTCATGAAGCGGAGCATGCGGGCGATGAACTCTCGCACTCTCTGCAGAAAGAACGCAACTCTTTGCAATGTCAGTCAGAATGCAAACTCAACTTTTAATACCGGAGCTTGTTGCTTTGGGTGCTACAAATGTAGCGATATCTTCTGGTGAACACATAGAATTGCCACATTTCCATGCAAATGTGAGATGCCTGGGCTGTGTGGTCCGACTGTCAACTCTCACTGGGCTCTCAAATCCCTCTCAAAACACACTCTTTCGTTCCTCCCTTGCCGCGCACACAACAGCGGCTCACGAAGCAAACCGGCAGAGGGACGACCGCACACAGCTAGGCACCCAAAACAACTGCCTCGAAACAGAGAATCACAGCGGCTTATAAAGGCATCCGATGCGCGTGGCGAACAAACAACAAGAGCGTGCACATTGACGTCATATCACATAGAAACAGTGGCAAGAGGACGCGCCCCAGGGGGCTTGGCTTCGCTTGGGGCGCGCAGCGGGAGGCCGACGAATGTCTGACGAAAAGTTCACGGTTGAAGGCAGGCACTGGCACTGGCAGGCGATCGGGAGATCACATGGAGGGCCCATCCGCCGATCGACACGACACAACAGATCAAATCAATAGTGGCGAAGCGGGAGCTGACACAACAAGCTGTTTTAAAAAAGTTGAGTTGTTTTATTAATACAGAGTGGTTTGTGAGTCTTTTAAAGTTGAAGAGTAAAAGAGTGGATACTTTTGTAAAGTATTTCGAAGCCTTTCCGATATGGCGCGCGCCCGCCCGGAGTCCACTGTTCAAGCGCTACTTCTGACACGCTCCTTTCTGAGAGGTTCTTGCAGGGCAACATTGGGATCGCCCGGGATTAATTTTTTGAGCAAGGCACACGCATTTCTGAGCGGTTGTTGCAAGGCAACATTGGGATCGCCCGGGATTAATTTTTTTAGCAGACAAAGTTGTTCGTAAGACAAGGGTTTAAAAAAACAAAAGTATTTCTTTAGGAATGACCGTTCAACAACTGCCTACACGTAAGCTTTCAAACGGTCGAACGAATGCCGCTCTACAACGTAAGACGAGCGAGTTAGGGCCCATTTGCTGTTTGAACCTTTGGGTTACTGTAGCTCGCGATATTCAAACTTTTACGTTTCGACCAATAGAGGAACAAATGATCAGTGAGTCAAGAGCTATCCAGCAACTCAAGATCATCTCTCTACGACGCACGCTGAGCGAGTTAGAGCGATTTCTATGCTAAAACGCAAGAATGTCGCTTTTTGTGGTGCGTGTTTGCGTAATTAACAATTTTTTACGCCAAGTGAAAGAGCACGTCGAGACCTTTTAGTTGATCTATCGCACGCCGCTCTACGACGTAAGACGAGCGTTTTAGAGCCGTTTTGCGTTTTGAACCCTCGGGTTACTGTAGCGCGCGCAATTCAAACTTTTGAATTTCGAGGTCTCTTAACGGAATTATCAGTGTGCCGAACCTATTCAACGAACTCAAGATCGTCTCTCTATGACGGAAGACGAGCGAGTTAGACAAATTTCGCGTTTTAAACCTTTGGGTTACTGTAGCTCCCGAAATTCAAAATTTTGAGTTTCGACCAATAGAAGAACAAATGACCAGTGAGTCGAGAGCTATCCAACCAACCTAAGATCGTCTCCACACGACGCACGCTGAGCGAGTTAGAGCGATTTTTGCGTTAAAAACGCGAGAATGTCGCTTTTCGTGTTGCGTGTTTGCGTAATTAAGAAAACTTTGAATGCCAAGCGAAAGAGCACGTCGAGACCTGTTAGTTGACCTATCGCACGCCGCTCTACGACGTAAGACGAGCGAGTTAGAGCCGTTTTCCGTTTGAACCTTCGGGTTACTGTAGCGCGCGAAATTCAAACGTTTGAATTTCAAACTCTCTTGCGACATTACCAGTAAGTCGAGACCTATCCATAAAGCCCAAGATCGCCTTCCTACGACTTTCCAACGCTGAGATCTAAGAGCGTGACGCACGAACGAACGAACGGACGGACGGACGCACGCACGAAAAGCTCTCGTAGGGGTTCGCCCGGCTGAGGCCGGGCGAAAAAATACCAACACGCATTGAAGTCAGAGCTTGTCAGATCTGAGTTTTGGACCTTGCCCATCTATGATGTCGTTATGAGCGGATCTCTGTCTTCGTCTTGCCATTCTCCGTCTGTCGCCGCGACACCATCATCCGTAGACGAATATGTATTTCGGGTTACTGTGCTTGAAGTGCTCGTGAGGATGTTCGAGGACAAATTGCTTCTCTGTTCCCCGCAAACTCGAGCAGGCTGCGATGGGAGTGGTTGCCCCTTATCTATCCGTTCTCCCTCGCTTAGTTGACAGTATAAAGCAACGTCGATATGTGTGGTGCCCTCCTTTTAGTCGAACGTTCTTCAGAAAGTCGGAATTCATGTGTTCCCGGCCGGTCTCCAACGCAGAGAACATGTTCGCGCGTGTTAGACGGTAGGCAGCTTTAGTCATCGCCATAATATGCGCTGTGAAGTGAAGGCACGTGAACTACATGTAGCGAGCCGCCTAGGCGCGTTCTGGACGCGTTCGAAACACGTCGCCTGCCGCTGTCTATATAAACTATGGCTGCGCCAGCAAAAGTAACCCAGTCCAAAAGACCAAGTCTAAAGAATCATAACCTTCGAAAGACAACTCCCAAGAAGGATGTCTTCAAGCCTAGCGACTTTGCCAGTGGAGGAGCTTATGGCCTACTTGGAGAGAGGCCAAGTCAGGGATCCCCAACCGTCCATGAGGCGCCAGCTTACTCCCGTTCTCGTCCAAATGGACGGGGAAGACGACGACTCTCCCATTCCAAGCCCAGTTCCTGTTCATCATCATGATACGAAGCCAAAGAAGGAGGCGTCGATGAGTGGAACGGCGGAGGAGGGTCGTCTTCTGGTCGAGTGGATGGGTGGGGAGGGAGGTCTGCCCATCTGCCGCACGAGACTCCAACAGAAGCAGTGGGACACCCTGCTGAGAGGGGGAAGAAGCAGAAGGAAGAGGATCGTCAAAAGGAAGCCCATGCAGACGCTCGCCACCATCCGACAACTGCGCAAGGAGGTCAAAGACGTGAAGAGAACACCTGTGAAGGTAGAATGCCGCGTGCATTTGCTTGCAATTCAACTTTGAAGTACTGTATGTAGCTAGACGATGATTACCTAAAGTAATACCATCCTTCAGAGCCGTCCCAAGCAGAAGAAGGCGACAAAGCGGGTGCTGTTCGCCCAGCCTGAGGCTCAGCAGCAATTGAAGAAGCAACAAGCTGCCCCCACTCCTCGTCGTCAGGGCACGATGGTGTGGACGGCTGGAGAGGGGGCTGATCTCCTCCAGTTGATGGGGGCGGGACAGGCGCCCCCATCGCAGGACGTCCAGACGCGACTGCAGCAGCGACGACTGGCAGCACTCCTGAAGCCGCGCAACAAGAGGAAGGCAAGACCAGTCACTGCGCTCAAGGGAAGCAACAGCAGCAACAAACAGCGGAAGAAACGGGAGCTGCCAGTGGTGAAGAAGAAGAAGCCGATTCCAAAGAGCGCCAGGTGTCAGAGTGCCGAGCGCATTCTCCACCACCTGAAGACCATTCGGCTGGAGAGGGAGGGAGTGCTGGGCAGAAGCCACCTCGAGGCCCTACTCAAGGCGGGAAGGGCAGCCACCTCAGCCGTTCTAAGAGAGATCAACCTGCAGAAGTGAAAGGCAAATTCATTCTTTTGTTTTCGCCGATTGTTCGTTGTGAATGTTGTTCTTGACTCCACTATACGTGTGTGGCAACCTTGGAACCTACCGTCCTATTGTACTGATCGATGCGACATTTTGCGCATTAGATGGCCTGGGCTGTTGTCAGTGAGAGTGTTATCTCCGGCACGAAAGACTGCTTCTAGCTTCCGCAAGCACAGCAGACGAGCACTTGACAGTGCAGGGAGAAAGTACTGTTTGTGTTTGCTACCATGGAATAATGGTCGAGTCGAAACTGATAGCAACTCTGCGTTTGCCTCGCACGGTACATACATTATCGCGCAGTTCTTGACTACAAAGCGAAACAACGAACGCTCACAGATAATATTATAGCTTGTTCGCAAGATCACGAGTGCTGAGGCGACGTAGCTTACCTGACGATTAGCAAGTACATCCGGACATAATTGAACCTTCACAACCGCACCGCACACCGACGACTGACTACGGTACCACAAGCGGTTGGGTCTGAATGAGTGCCCCCAAATTCTGAATGAGTGCCCCCAGATTCTGAATGAGTGCCCCCAAAATTATTCTGAATGAGTGTCCCCAGGACCCAGAGGCGCGCTACTACCACGGCCGTGTGAGTAACCTGTAGGGCACAGCCGGCCTAAGCAGGGGGTGAAGTAGATGGAGGAGTGTTTATTCCACTTACCGTTTGCACTAAAACTCAGCCGGCGTCGCGCCTGGCGGGTCTCAGCTTAGGCTTAGCGCGACCACCAACTTCAGGGCGCGCTCCGCGCGCCCTGAAGTCGGTCACCGGTCGCGTTAAGCCTATTGTAAGTTTCGACCCGCCAGACTGCGACGCCAACTGACTCTTGTGCACTGTGGGCGCAGGGCGAGCCTAAGCATAGCCTGATTTCAAAGGAAAATCTTGCTTGAAGGTATAGAGAACGATAACGGTGTAACAACTCCCACAGACGAGATTCTTAGCCTCGCGGCTCCATCCATACCGTGATTAGACAGACGCAGCACTTAGAACACTGGGGGCACTCATTCAGAATTTGGGGGCACTCATTCAGACTTTGGGGGCACTCATTCAGACTTTGGGGGCACTTATTCAGATATAGCCACCAGAAGCAATGACGGGAACGCACAGCGGAAGCGCACCGACTTCTTACAGCTGGTCCTCCGGCTTCTTCTTCAAAGCTTCGTCGCCTTCGTCGCTGGCTTCCTCGAGAACTCTAGGGGACTCGGTAATGTAGACCGGTCGCGACTCAGGAGCAGGCGCGCTGGTATCTTCGGGCGGTGTGGCCACTTCAGAGGCTGGAGGGTTGACCACTGGCGCTTCAGGGGCCACTGGCTGGACCACTTCAGTGGGGCATGGGGGAGTGACGCATCCACTGACCGGTGCCAATCCAAAGCCGATGGTCGTAGAATGCGGGTTGAAGGCCAGCTGCATTGGAGGGCTGGCCCTGTCGCCCATGGGCGTTTCAGGGGGCGCTGTGGGGCCCAGGAACTGGGGGTAGAGACCGGCGTGGAAGCCCAGCTGCTGAAGGCCCTGCTGCTCCAGTGGGAACTGCCAGGGATTCACCTGGTGGTGGTGATGCTGGAAGGGCTGGTACTGGACCCACGCCTGATTGCCTGCCAGCGACGGGCCAAGGGGACTGCTAGGACCACTGGGGTGAACAGACTGGTTCCCATGGGCGTTTGGTTGTTCGGCCCTTTCTTCCATGTGCCTCTTGTCACGCAGGTACTTGTAGAAGACGAAGCCGACTACGAAGGCCCAGACGTCCAGTAGCACAGCGATGACAAAGGCGATCCCCATGGTCAAGTACACTGAAGCAAATAGAGAGTTTGCCGATTACAGAACACAGCAAAACGGATGAATTGACCCACTTGTAAAGATGGCCGACGAGAAGTTGGTTCTCTCGATTGTGTCGGACATTGACAATCCAAACAACGCCATGAAACCCGCGGCGACGACGAGGAGGGCCCGGCAGATCTGCAGTGAGAATTGTCATGAAGTTTAACCAATTTCAGGTGGCCGTCGCCGTCGCCGTCGCCGTCGTCGTCGTCGCCGCCGCCGCCGCCGCCGCCGTCGTCGTCGTCGTCGTCGTCGTCGTCGTCGTCGTCGTCGTCGTCGTCGGCGTCGTCGTCGTCGTCGTCGTCGTCGTCGTCGTCGTCGTCGTCGTCGTCGTCGTCGTCGTCGTCGTCGTCGTCGTCGTCGTCGTCGTCGTCTGTCCGACCTTGTACAGAATGAAGGGAATGAGCAGCCAGCGCGTCCTCGTCACCAGCGCGCCCAGAAGAAAGCAGAGTCCGACGATTTCCACCGCAATCGCTGCCACCACAGGGATCAGCCCTTTGTCGAAGAACTCCACCCTGTCCCCATACCGTTGGTAACTCCCGGGGAACTGATACCGATCGTCATTGGGATAACCAATCACGTCAGGCATCCGAGAGCTGCAAAGTCAGAGTCCAAGTTCTCACTCGCTGATGATGAACAGTGGCAGTGGCATACTATAACGCACTTCTTCTTCATCAGGACGGCGCCGGCGGAAAGAACACCCATGAGGACAACGATCACTTGGACCAGCGCGACGACGATCGCACAGGTCTAAATCATAGTGAGCGCCTAACGCCACTGTTCTCGCGATTGAGCTCAGCACATGTACCACTGACACAAAATATCGTAGTGCCGTTCGTGTGAAGTCTGAATGATGCTACAGAAGCGTATAACAACAAGAAGATGCGGTCGTCGGCCAGGGCAGAGTGCTTTCAAGCCAGGCGTTTACACTTTGGTAATTCTTCAATTGAGCGCACAGCAACCACAGCTTACCCTGACGTGGAGGCAGCAGACTTTGTAGTTCTTCTCTCGGAAGAAGGACTCCTTCTTCGGACGTCTCGGTTTCTGCGGCGCAGAATGCGTCACTGGGCGTCCACTCGCCTGATTTTCAGGCGGACTTCCGGTTGAAGTGTCCATTTGAGCCTGCTGTGGTAATCTCAGCGGCGGGACCAAATGCTGCATTCCTCAACCCTTTCACTGACTGAAATACGCAACGGTCGCTTGCAAACGAGCGGCGGGAAAACAACTCTGACCGCCGTCGTCGTCGCGGAGGATTACAAAACGGCGGCGGCGCGAGCGAGCGTCGGCGGCGGTAGTTTGCGCGGCAAACGACAGCCGCAACGTGCCTGTGCCACCGCGACGGCGGTACACACGGGCGGACGCACAATGGGAGGAAGCTGCTGCGACTGCGACAGTGGCCCTTCAGTTGGGAGAGAGCGCATGCGTGAAGCAGAAGACCCCCTCCTTCCTGCAGTCTGCCGAAAGCCGGTTCTTGTCCCTCTCCCATCACCAAAATAGGAGAAATTCCCTCCCTCCTTTTGTCAGCGCCACTCCTTATTCGGAGTTGCATAACACGCGCGCGAGGAGGAGAAGAGTTGATGGGTTCTCTCTCTCAAGGATGGCTGCTGATTCGTCCTTGTGTAACACAAGAGGAGAGCGAGTGAACTGCGTGGGTCTTTGTCCAGAGAGAGGGGCAGCGGACTCAACAGAAGTTCGATTCCATTTCAGCGGAGTTGGAACGGTAGAAACATGTGACGTCTGTTGACGACGCGACGGCAGATGAGACGACGCGCGCATGCGCACGACTGCCAGATGTCGGCGCGATGTTTGACTAGTCGGAGTGAGTCACTGCGAGCTCGTCAAGAAGCCGAATAAGCGCCATTCACGACGACAGACGACACGACGAGCGTACGTATGATGTTCTTTGTCCGGATCGTGCAACGTGAACTGTATTGTTTGGACTAGCGGCGAAGTATTTTGCCTCCGTCTCAAAATCACAAGCGCTTCCACAGTGCATATGAAGACGATGTCGACCGATGCACATGGCTATGTCTTCCGTTCCGTCCAAATATTCGACCAATTGAGCTTTGTCATTCGTTCTCCATGACCATCTCGCACTGCTACGCGCCTGTAGCTATAAACGACTGCTTTGGTTTCTGCATGCCGAGAGAACCGTCACACAAAGCAAACGCACAGATCCAGAAATATGTATTCATTGTGGAGCGTTTTCAGTTGTTATATGTTCACACATATGTTTGCGTGGCATGAATTAAATACGTGCAATTCAGTAGGTCGAATTTTGCCGTCGCAACGTCGTGTGGTCAGGTACCTATGAGGAAGTCTGCAGCTGTGTGCCCCTAGCATAGTTAGGCAGCTGTTGTGCCGTCCTCTCTTTCCCACGTGCTCTCGATCGATAATTGCGTTCGAAGAAGACTGGCGCTGTCTGACAAACGGGTAAACCCTACATTTACACACATCCGTTAAGTAAAAGCGAGAGAAACGTGCGCACTGACGGTGTGCAAAAGACCGAACGTTGCACAAGAGAAGATGAATGGGTTCAGATCGACGACACTGAAGAAGGGGTAAGAATTGGAATTTTCGCAGTTCCTGAGCGACTACTTAGTGCCAGTCGGAAATTCAGCGACCCTGAGCCGTCGGCGGTGAAAGGGCGTCTGCGAGTCTTCACCATGAAATTCTGTCCGTTCGGTCACAGGACAATGCTGGCGCTGGCTCACAAAGGGACGGAGTGAGTATTCTGCCGACTCGCCACTGAACTTTTGACTTTAGGTGAACTTCAGCATCAATAATATCAAAACGTGTTGCATATTATCGAGCACACTCACAAGCAGTCAGTTGCCTTGCTTGAGAAGTTCGCAAGCGGTTTCTTCAGAGACTTCCATTTGCCTGAATCACTGAATCACTTTCTACAGGGTGGACGTTGTCAACATCGCCCTGGAGAAGGACAAACCAGAGTGGTACTTCAACAAGAACCCTCTAGGGCAAGTACCTGCGCTCGAGAAGGACGGCCAGTGTATCTACGAGACAGCCGTTTGCAACGAGTATTTGGACGAGGTCTTTCCTGACAATCCCCTGCTTCCCAAGAATCCCGTTGAGAGGGCCAAACAAAAGATGCTGGTGGCTAGACTGGACAAGGTGTCGTCATCGTCGTCGTCGCCGCCGCTGCCGTTTGAAATTCAAACTTTTGTAGATAACCGATTGCAGCACCAGGATGCCTTGTACAACTTCATGATGCCACACAAGGACGGAGAAACCAACGAGAAGTTCCTAACCGCGGCAAAGAACATTGAAGGGCTGTTGGAAAGCGACTACTTTGGAGGTAGGTACTTGAGAGAAGACTGACCTCTCGTAAGCGACGACGACATTGTCAATTGCAATTCCCAGGCGACAAATTCGGCTGGGGCGATGTCATGTTCTGGTCTTTCCTCGAGCGATGCGTGGCTGTGAGCGGAGATCCCGACTTCGGTTCCGTCGTCTTCCCAGACCCCAAACTCCATCCCAAACTGACCGCATACGTCAAAAGGTGCGGTTAGAAGTAGGCAGACAGTCGTATTCCTTTGTGGTTGTGAACATGTTTCATCACTTCAGGATGCTAAACCATCCAACAGTGAAAGCGGTAGGTCGACCGGCCGATCAACACAAGCATTTGCTGAAGATGTACCAGGACTCGTTCAGTGGCGCTCCAATTGACTACGACATTGATCGAAACGACGCTGCTCTGAATAGGTAGTTATACCTCTTAGGATTGGGCTGTCTTACCAATACGTGAGTTTCTCTGGGTGTTGCGACAACCGAGCTTATTTAGCAGTGAGACAGTGACCTTAGCACTGCTTTGCGATGCTCTGTTGTGATAGGCGCCTTAGCTGGACAGTAGATACGTTTCTCTAGTCCTTCTCCCTTCAATTTTGAATAAATGATTTGTATTCGCCGTACGACCTTCGCTCTTCCGGCAATCGTGTCTGCTATTCGTACTCAGGTCGAATTTGTCACGTTCCATCGGCGCCATCCGTCAGAGCACGCCATTCAGGGGTAACAGGAGAACATTATTGACTGGGAGGGAGGCAGACAGACAACTGCTAAGAACTAGTTCTCTCTAATACAGGAAGCTGCGCTTAAAAACGGGCGCGCTCCTGTCGGGGAGAGTGCAGACGCTAACACCAATTTGCTGACACGGGGCGAAAATGTCTCCTCTGATCTATCTGTTGTTGTTTGTCCTACTTCTGGCCTATCTGGCCTACAAGTGGTATCAACAAAGATTGCCGGGCGTTCCCGGCCCATGGGGCGTGCCAGTTCTGGGTTACATGCCATTTCTGGGAGAAAAGATGCACCTTGCGTTGACTGAGCTGTCCAAGACCTATGGGGACGTCTTCCAAGTTCAGATAGGGAGCAAAACCTCCCTTGTGGTCTGTTGGCACAAAGCGATTCGAGAGGCGGCGGCGAAAGGGACGGACTTCGCTGGGAGGTTCTCTTCCATACTGCGCTTTATTCGATTACAAAGATTTCAAATTTTACAGTAACACTATTCAGAGCAGAACTGGCGTCCTACGAGGCGATGGGGATTTTCGGCGAGTCGGGCTACAGGCCGATCCACAAGACCTACAAGAAGATGACCCTGCAGGCGGTCAACATGTTCGCAGCGCAGAGGCGTTCCGACTTGCAAGAGGTTGTAGAAATCACACATTCGATTACAATGCGTTCTCTGATCATTCACTCCCCATATTCAGATCGCGTGGCGAGCCATCGACGTTGTAGTCGACGACATCAAGGCTGCGAATGGAGGGGTACTATTAGTGTTTCCTACTGTACATATGTATAGCCTGTAATTCTAAGAACCGCTCCGAGCTCTATATTTCTCCTTCCAGCCTATCGATCCCAAGCCTTCTCTCTACCGGGCCATCTTCCTTGTCATGGGAGAGATCTGCTATGGGGCCAAGATCGACAAAGACGACCCTGAGGTGGGCAACATTGCCGTGTGTAGTTCCGCCACAATGTGTGCTTTCACAGAGCACCCAGTTACTGCAGAGAGCGATCTCCCGCTTCAGGTGGACTTGATTCTGGCGACGGCCGATCAATTTGGCAAGGCGCTCATGTTTGGAGAGCTGACCGACTACCTTCCGTGGACTCGACACTTTCTCAAGGGAAAGCTGCAAGTGTGAGTGGACGAAGAGTGCAAATGGTCGACCAAGATTGAGGAAGTCACATGAAAACGGTTTCAGACTTCGACGCCTAACCGACGCGGTCAAGTCCCAGTCGATGAAGTTGGCACGGTCCCATTTCAAAACTTGGGACGGCAGCTCCACCAACACCATGGCAGACATGTTCAGGAAGAGCGGTGAAGTGCGTGCAGCGTCGTCGTCGTCGTCGTCGTCGTCGTCGTCGTCGTCGTCGTCGTCGTCGTCGTCGTCGTCGTCGTCGTCGTCGTCGTCGTCTTTCACATTCAATGATCATTTTCAGGAGACCCAAAACGAGGGTGGAAGCCGCGTGGAAATCACTGACGAGCAGCTGATGGAAGTGTTGACGCAATTGTTCGGGGCCGGTTTTGAGACGGTGGCAATCATGGTCAAATGGGGCCTCTTCCTGGTCGCCAAATTTCCGGACGTTCAGAGTAAGCACACTTCCTACCAATCGAAAGTTCTACATACCAATCGAAAATCCTGTCTTGAGAGCGCATACGCGACGAGATGGATGAAGTCATTGGCAAAGACGGCAAACCGACCTTCGACGACCAGGCGCGACTTCCTTACTGTAGCGCGGTGCTTTTGGAGGTAACGTGTACAACACACCATTAGACGCCTGTGATGGGTGAACACTCGAAACTCGTTCAGATCTACCGTTTCTCCAGTATGGTGGCGCTTGGAATGACACACATGACCATTACTGACACCACCCTGCAAGGCTACCGCATTCCAACGGGGACTACGGTAATCTTCAACCTCTACTCGGCCCACTACGATGAGAATGTGTTTCCAGAGCCGCGCAAATTCAAACCCGAAAGGTTGGAATAGGCATCACTAGACAGATAGGTAGCATATATGTACCTAGATGCCTAGCACATTGATGACGAGCAAACAATGTAAGCCTTGAATTGATGAACAACGAAACAAAATAAGATGCCTTTCTTTGAACAAGCTTAGAAAACCAATAAAGTAAAGTTGGGCTAGTATGTAGGTCAAAATATGTTACCTTGATGCAACAGCTAACCCTAGATCCTCCAAATATGCGCCCCTTCCCTTCTCATCTTCCTCTGGATGATGTTTATAGTTCATGTCCATGAGGGACGCTTATTGGAGGATTCACGATGCGTACCGTATACCTATTCACAAGGAATTAGTCAATAATTCCTTCAGATTTCTCGAGCCGTCCACGGGCCGCCTGAACTCCGAAGTCGCCGCCCAAGTCATGCCCTTTGGGGTGGGCGTCCGTCGCTGCGGAGGCGAGCCTCTGGCCAAGCTGGAGATCTTTCTCCTGATCACTGCAATGGTGCACCGCTGCAGCGACATTCGGGCGCCGCCCGGAGTCGAGCTGGACGCAGACGACTGCTCATTCGGCTTGGGGATCGACCCCAAACCGTTCGAGTTAGTATTCGAGTCGAGAAGGGGAGAGTGGTGATTGGATAGATTGTGTTGTTGAGTTGATCTGTTATTGCAGAGGTGGTCGCAGCGTGATTCGTACTCAAAAGGGTCTTGTGAGTTTTATACGCACGGTACTGTACATTGGCACTGGAATGGAATTTTGTGTGGTGATGTAACTTCAACACGATACAGTGACCAGCATGCAGAGTTGATTCGTTCTGGTGATAAATGCCGGCACATTTCACGCGCATCTACGCTACATACGGTTGAAACAGAATTTCATGAGGGACTGCTGGCCCTTCTGTACAACCGTTGGCGCCTCAAACCACCATCTTCACCTATCATCACCCCGCTATTTGCAGGAATGGTTCTCATCAAGACGCCGCAGACTTCTTCAATTCTGTCGTGGAGCAGTGTGGCATATTCGTGTTCCTCCATAGTGCCACGAATTCTCGCCAGGATGTTGGCAAGCTCTCGAAGCAGAAATGGAAGAGCCGACCGCGTCGCGCCACCGATATCCGCACCAACAGACCACGACCCTGTGAACCTTCGCAGCGAGAGAAGTCGGCGCTTGCCGTCATCGGACAAGTGACGATGGTAGTAGTGGTGGAGGGCGAATTCGAGAGCCACCGCGCCAGTCGCTATGGCATAACCAAACAGGAGAAGGGAAAAGACGCCCGACGTCTGAATCGCCGGAAGCCAGTTTGGTACCACCACAACACCGAATCATTTCCGGTAGAACCTGAATCAGGGTCAGAGGCTCTGTGGCCGCAATTGGAGACGCCGCCGCTCCTCTGATGCTCTCTCCCCTTCGTCGGGCCACCTTCTGGTAGAAGCGCATCACGGAGAGGTAGTGGTCCTGTATCAATTCGAACGAATGTACGAGTCCTATTAGGCAATCAAAACTGTCAATTAGGTTATTAAGCAAATCAAACCTGCTTGAGAACGATCCGGTCGTTCAGCAGTGGAACCAAGGGGTGGTCGTTTCGGAAAACGAAACCGCCCAAGAGGGACGGCAGCTCCTGTATATCGTAGACCCGAATGTCGCCTCGATCTGCATTGCACAAACGTCATATAATTAGCATGGTGTAACACGCCCGTGTACTTCTGCAATATGAGTAGACTTAGAGTAGATGTAGTGTAAGCCTAACTCACCTAACCTAAGCTTTGGAAGGGATTTCTGTACCGGGAGAATTAAACGATCACGCAGCACCCCACCCGGCAGTCGCCCTTGCAGTCTGTTCTTCTCTTCCACCAAAACAACGTCGCCTCTGCTGAGAACTCCTGCGATCTCCTCTGGACTCACGATCAGTGGCGGATTGTGCAGCAGAGCCGTTCGGAGTCGCTTGTAGATGGGCCTTTGAGACGTCTCAACCGTCTTGTGAAACCGGAACTCGCTTCACAAAACTGACCGACAAGATTCTTGTTGTATGCTAGTCGAAAGTGCGTCGGTAAACTACGAAATGGAGTACTTGTGCGCGAAAGTCTGTCGACGGTGACAGGCTTTGATGCGATGTTAACTGACAGTGCGCAAATGTGGTGTGAGACTGGAGCGCAAATATTGTCGCTAGACGGCTTTGTGAAGCGAGATGCCAAGCCGACTCGTAGCCGTGGACGTCGACGACTCTCAGGGACTTCGATTCCAACAAAGCCACCAGTGATTCAAAGTTGGTGATGACGGGGATCTCTGCAGCAAGCGATATCGTTTCGTCAAATTCTCCTGAGACGCTCATTGTGCTCAGACTACTGCTTTGTACCGTACTTTACCGTACGCCGCTCACCAGGCGACGTCGTCATGAGTTTCGTCACCAGGCAGTTCTGATAGAGGCCGCCGATCAGCACCACAAACAGACCGTAACCAGTCAATAGCGTCCTTGTGGATAACACGAAGCCGCCCAACGCTCTTGTCAGGTTCAGCATCAGGCGAAAGACAAGGCCAGAAAGCAGCACTAGCAGAAGAGTGCCCAATGAGAACACCGAGAGAATGAAGACGATTGAGTGGAGGGGATTGCTGCCTCCCTTGCGAGTGACAGCGGCGATACTGTCCTCAAGAGAGAACAGTGAGTAGTTCGACGACGACTTCGACGACGACGACGACGACGACGACGACGACGACGACGACGACGACTTCGACGACGACGACGACGACGACGACGACGACGACGACGACGACGACGACGACGACGACGACGACGACGACGACGACGACGACGACGACGACGACGACGACGACGACGACGACGACGACGACGACGACGACGACGACGACGACGACGACGACGACGACGACGACGACGACGACGACGACGACGACGACGACGACGACGGCGGCGGCGGCGACGACGTCGACGGCGACGGCGACGGCGGCGGCGGCGACGACGACTACCCCTGCACCTGCAACACCGGGTAGCTGAGGTCGAAGCTCTGCGCCAGGCGTCTACTGTAGAAGACCGAGGCGCTCAGAGTGTCAATGGTGCCGTTGAGAACGAGACCCAAAGCTCCAGTCCAGGCTTTGGTGTCACTATCGTACGAGCCAATATTCACACTTGTGTTCAGGGGCACCAGTCGGTGGCTGACGTTTAGCGCCGTCAGCAAGTCAGACAAGATCTCGTTGTGTGCCCCGGGATAAGGACACATTTTGGTGGAAGCCAGAGTTGTCAGACCGCAATCGAAAGTGTAAGGCTCGTAGAGCGCCGTCCCAATTAGGATGGTTGGGTTGGACACCTCCATTCTGCTTAGTATTAAAAGCACTTTGGACGACAGATCAACGCTAGTACGATGGTGTTAAAGGAAACTGTTTGCACATGAGTCAACGGTCGACAGAGATGGTCTGGTCTTCAGATTACCCAGTAGCGTGGAACTCGAAGCGAGAGGTGTCATTCATTGGCTGTTCGTCATGTGTATGCGTCAGTTTCGAATCTCCATTTCTCCACAAAGGTTTTCCTTCAGGACGGTCGTTTTGTTTGCTACACGCCGTGTTACACGCATACCTACTACGGTAGAATATGACAGCATCGCAAAAGTATTCATTAGCTAGAGTGGAAACTGGTTCTACCGCGTACTGTTTGCACACGACCTCGACCTTCACCAAACAAGTGATACGTGACACTCCTTGAGTGTCAGATAGGCACTCCGCCTGATTGTTTTAGCAGACGGGGGCACAGAAACTCCAACAAGTGTTGCATTCCCGTTAAATTTGTTTGTTCCCAATTTTCCAGTGTAGAACTAGGGTCTATAGCCCAGGGTGGGCCTAAGCAGATGCCATACACTTAGAGGCCGATGTGGCGCAAGTGACGCGTTCGAGCAGGCTGTACTGACGACGATGAGCGCAGGCTGTGCTGACCGCTGACTGTCTATAGCCACTCACAATGTAGAATGCCAGCGGCGCCCCAATTGTACAGGCGCGCCTTATCTACGCTACACAGCGGGGGCTGCCCCGCTGGGGTGGACGGCGTCGGTGCTACAGTACGATGCCCCTATAACTTGGTTCGATTGCGCATGCGTAGACGCCTTTCTCAGCGCGTCTTATATGGACGGCGTACTGTAGGCGCAGCAAAATCAATGGCGGACGGTGTTTTCGGAATTTCGCGAAATTTTACAGAGCGTGAGTATTCGGCCAAAATCAGGCTAAATGCACGCAAATCGCCAAACAAACGACGGATTCGCGTTCTGCGGCGTCAGAAAGCCCAGACACAACTGTCAACGCAATTTTGAAATTTCGACACCGGGACGCAATTTTTGGCCGGTCCGGCGCCGAAATCAGGGTAAAGGCGTCAAAAATCGCAAAACAAACACCGGATTCGTGTTCAGCGTCGTCGGAAACCCCCGAAACAAGTGCAAACTCAATTTCGAAAATTTGACCCCGGGATTCAAAAATTCGCCGCGGCTGGGGTGCGGCACCTCGAAATGGTCAAGACAGTTCGTCTAGACCAACTTTTGACGCTGAACACGTTGCAATGGTCAATTTGCCGCTAAAAGCACGCTTTCCGGCCCAAAAATCCATTCAAAGTCGGAAATCCGAATTTTCCGCTCGGGACCCGGCACTTTTGCCACCTCGTATCTCCCGAACGACAGAAGCGATCTCGGCGGTTGTGGTCTCGATCGAAAGGTAATATAAGTGCGCAGGCGGGATCGAAGAGTTTGGGAGAATCCACCGTCGCAAACTCGAGTTATGATTTTTTAAATGTCGGAAACAATTTTTGAAATTCAAATTTTCTACCGTACTCCCGCGTCGGACCACCTAGGGCGCCCGTTCCAGCGATGCCGCCTAGAGGACCCAAAGGTCTACAACATATCCAAACATCACCAAATTCGGTCTCCTTTTAAGAAAGTTATGGGCTATTGTTTTTTTATACTCCACAAAAAAGTGTGGAGTATATAGCGTTTGTGCGCGAAAGCAGAAAATTACAACGGATGTAGCTCGCGCATAAAACGGCCGATTTCCCAACGGTCTTTTGCGTTGCGTAGGCCTAGTAAGTGGGCAGGGTGGACACCAAACGGGGTCACGCTCCGGGACCCCGTTGGCGGGAAATTCAAAAATTTAAATTTTCAAAGTACTGAAAAATGCATTGGGCAAGGTAGAACTCGAAAAAGTTGGAAATAATGGTATATACTATCTTTTGATATGTTGTAGTACTCGATAGTGCCAAACACGGAAAAAAAGAATTGGATCGCTGCGGGACCCATTTTGGCGCCAAATTTGAAAAATTCGCGATTTTTCTCTATTTTCCGACTTTGCCGGTTTGCTGTGCGCGATAGGTAGCAGCTAGAGCCGCGAGACCGCTTTTGGTGCTCCTTCCCAGATGCCCTCTATCGAATGAGCCATGAACGGAGAAAATCGGTTGAGACACAAAAAAGTTATCTTGGTGGAACTTTTTTGACTCCGGGGTCAAAAATTGCGCTTTTCGCGTTTCGACGTCTGTAGCGCCCGAATGCGTTTCGGGATCGTTCCAAATGTGGTTCTAGACGATTCTACGTTGAAATCTGGTCCAGAAAAGTGTTTTTGAAAAATTTTCAGAGCTACAGTAACCCTGCCGCGTCCATTTGAATTTTGTGTGTCGGGTCGACTTTGGCAATATTATACTTGATTTCGGGGTTTTCGGGGGCGCTGATTACGAATTTGGCATTCGTTTAGTGCTTAGATGATGTTTAAACGTACCTACGACGAAGTCGCATGCTACCGTACCCCAACTGCAGAATTTCGTTTCTGCGAGTCCATAGGAAGTTAGGGGTGTTGTGTGTTGATTCTGGGAATTCCAGCATTAGTTTTCCGATTGGGAGTGTCAGGAGGCCACAACAGCATAGGAGTCACCGTGCGTAGGAGTTCAAATTTGTGGAGTATACTGCGTCCCCCGGACGACTTGCCTGGTTTTACTTAGCAAAAATTTGAATTTTGAATTTTCGCAATATTCTTCCACCGCCGAAATTTTTTCACCCCGCGAGCACGCTGCGCGTCGTCCTAAGCTATCTTTTAAACAAGCTGTTTTAAAAAAGTTGAGTTGTTTTATTAATACAGAGTGGTTTGTGAGTGTTTTAAAGTGGAAGAGAAAAAGAGTGGATACTTTTGTAAAGCATTTCGAAGCCTTTCCGATATGACGCGCGCCCGCCCGGAGTCCACTATTCATGCGCTACTTCTGACACGCTCCTTTCTGAGGGGTTCTTGCAAGGCAACATTGGGATCGCCCGGGATTAATTTTTTTAGCAGACAAAGTTGTTCGTACGACAAGAGTTCAAAAAAACAAAAGTATTTCTTTAGGAATGACCACTCAACAACTGTCTCAACGTAAGCTTTCAAACGGTCGAACGAATGCCGCTCTACAACGTACGACGAGCGAGTAAGGCCGATTTGCTGTTTGAACCTTTGAGTTACCGTAGCTCGCGAAATTCAAACTTTTGAATCTCGAATTCTCTTAAAGGAATGATCAGTGTGCCGAAACCTATTCAACGTGCTCAAGATCGTCTCTCTACGACGGAAGACGAGCGAGTTAGAGCGATTTCTGTGTCAAAAACGCGAGAATGTCGCTTTTCGTGTTGCGTGTTTACGTAATTAAGAAAACTTTTAATGCCAAACGAAAGAGCACGTCGAGACCTTTTAGTTGACCTATAGCACGCCGCTCTACGACGTAAGACGAGCGAGTTACAGCCGTTTTCCGTTTTGACCTTCGGACTACTGTAGCGCGCGCAATTCAAAGTTTTGAATTTCGAAGTCTCTTAGCGACATTACCAGTGAGTCGAGACCTATCCATAAAGTCCAAGATCTCCTTCCTACGACTTTCCAACGCCGAGATATGAGAGCGTTACGCACGGACGCACAGACGCACGCACGCACGCACGCACGCACGCACGCACGAAAAGCTCTCGTAGGGGTTCGCCCGGCTGAGGCCGGGCGAAAAAAAAATTTGGCTCCCTAGGTGCTTCGTGGCGAGCGCTAGCACGTGTTATGTTAACTGTAGGCTTTACCGCATTATAGCACTCCTTCGCTTTTCAAGCGGCGGAGTGCCAAACATAGTGAAGGCAAAGTTGACGGCCATTTTGACCGGCCATATTGAAGAGGTCATTATGTTCGCTGTGCTTCAACCCGCTTCAACGAAACATCTCCAGCTAAGACAAACCGTGACTGTATTATGCGCGTAGGTATGTGTGTGTGTGTGTTGACTGTGTTCCAGCAAAATCCAATCGTCTCGTCAAAGATATTTGGGTGTGATGGTGATTCGTCACACTCTGGTTGTTTGCCTGTTTCAACAAAACAGTACAACATCAAGGGACGTCCACCATATTGGTGATAAGAGCGCGCCAATTCGTGTGTGTTTCTCTAGTATAAATGGGCAGCGCGTTCTTTGCACGGCAGTTGCGCTGTTTGCACAACCTTGAGCTATCAGAGTATGTACCTGCCGTGAAACTAGGTAATAACTCGCGTAGGTTGCGTCGCCAAGTTTTCTGCCAATTTCCGTTTTGAACTAGAACTCCCTATGGGAAAGCGTGACACCGAAAAGGAACCTTTCATAGTTGAAGAGAGGAAGAAGAAGAAATCGAGGTCTGAGAAGAAATATGG
Source organism: Linhomoeus sp. GSCO2_2 (assembly GCA_030248115.1). Lineage (NCBI taxonomy): Eukaryota > Metazoa > Nematoda > Chromadorea > Monhysterida > Linhomoeidae > Linhomoeus > Linhomoeus sp. GSCO2_2. Next base: position 77,702 of record JASAMZ010002225.1, on the reverse strand, counting down.
AGCGACGCCAGCAACGTAGGATTACGAGCTGTATTTCCTTGCGTTCGACTGCATAATATGATACATTGCTAATACAGAGAGCATGCAAAGAAGGTTACATTGAGACAAATTTGGCTTGAAAGGCTTCCATTGCGACCAGTGCGTCTATGAGTGAGAAGACACTCGAATTCCTTCTTGCGCTCTTAAATTCAGACAGAGGAAAGAAAGCAAACACCCCCGTTCCGGATGATCGAAGTTGCGTTTTGTGTTTCCCATAGTAACTGACGTTCTCAGCTACAATGCAAGGCTTTTCTACGGCCGACGACGGAAAGCCCATACACACAAGCGCTGTGCACAGGCATATAGTAGAGTAGAGCAGCCGTCCTTTACGCTGAGGCAGACATGTGTGTGTATTGCATCAGTGAGAGTGCCTACATAGGTGTCCGGTTCTGCTAGTGCTGACTGACTATACGTTGGGCGATTCGCAGCGTTCTTCTGAGGGGCTGTGCCAACAAGGAGAATTCAAAGAGTGATGTCACTTTGTCACCCCACCTATGTTTGCGAACTGCATAGAACTCTTGTGTCTAACATAGTGAGAGACCTCAAGCGTCTTGAACAGTTCAAAAGGAACATAATAAATCGGAAATTGTTGCATAATGGGCGCTGAAAAGGAATCCAAGCGGAAAGATCGCTTCAGATATCGGTAGTGCATTGCATACCTAGTTTATGTCATGACAACTAACTGAATACATAGAGTACCTGTACGTCCATAGTAGTTGGAAAATACTTCGCTTCCTTCTTCAGTGCCAAAGCGAATGATGAACTTGACGGGGAGGCAAGACTTGTTGCAGATGGAGAAGAACCAAAGGATGAGAAGGGGCACGTCGCGCCGCCTGTATCGCTCCTCACACTGGTTTGCATTTGACATCTATTAGAAGCCGTCATACAAACAACACAAGACATCCAAATCTTTTTAGTTCCGCTACGCCCAAGGCTGGGACTACGTCTTGATCACGGTGGGGCTACTGGTGTCAGCGATCGATGGTGCTGCGATGCCCTTCCTCTCCATTCTCATTGGAGGGATGTCAGAGACCTTTATCAACGCCCAGTCGGCCTCGCTGGGCTCTCAGACGGCGGGGCCCAGTCCTGGGGGAGGGGACAACTTCACCATGCGGGAGTTCCTGCAGGAGGCCAACTTCTACACGTGGTACCACGTGATTTTCGGCGTGGTCACCATGTTCTCCGCCTTTCTGCAGGTGTGACGCGCAGCTGAAAAGATTGAAAGGACGCATGACGTTCGGCCACTGGTTCAGACGGCCTGCTGGTTGACCACCTGCGAAAACCAGATCTACCGTATTCGTCTGGCCTTCTTCAAGGCCATACTACGGCAGGACATCGCCTGGTTCGACGAGCACAAGACAGGAACCGCCACCAGCAAATTCTTCGAGTGAGTAAGCTACAGTATGTACATTAGGCGCCCGCGTACTTTCCAACGCGACCAGTTGGCATAGCTAGTTACTGTAGCTACCGTACCTTTCAGCAATATCGAGCGCATCAGGGAGGGAGTGGGGGACAAGTTGGGTCTGCTGCTGCAGTACGCGATGAACATCCTCGCTGGATTCGCCATAGCACTCTTCTACAGCTGGAAGCTTACTCTGGCCATGCTAATCTTTACTCCCTTGCTGGCCGTCGTCGGCTGGTGGCTCTCCAATGTGAGGAATCAGAACTGGGGAAACTCGCAATAGGAATACGAATCTGCGAATTCTGTCCATTGCGTGCAAAGCTGACGCTATACGGTCAGCCGGTGGTCTTGACCATTGACATGCTTGTAGCCCTAGAAGTGACCGGTGACTGAACCAGACACTCCTTATCGGCCAATCGGTAATTTGCATTTCCATTTGTGACTTTTATGATGATGACCATATTTGTGGCCGCCATTTACGGCATTTGTCCAGTGCGGTGAACAAATCGAATTGCCATTCGAACAACTGGTTACAAACTTCATCTCCCAATCCCTCTCAGTTGATGGAGAGCACCGCCAAGCGGGAAAACGAGGTCTACGCTACGGCGGGAGCCATCGCCGAAGAGGCCCTGTCCTGCATTCGGACGGTGATGGCCTTCAACGGGCAGGAGCGCGAAAGCCGAAGGTACGAGAAGGAGTTGGAGAAGGGCAAGAGGGACGGCGTCCTCAAGGCCTTCTACATGGGCATGGGCCTGTTCGCCACCTTCTTCGTCATGTACCTCAGCTACGGCCTGGCCTTCTACGTGGGCGCACTGCTGCTCGACGCCGAGGAAGTCACGCCCATGACGATACTGACGGTGAGAAAGCAACGAGCGCTGGTCTGAATATGCTTTGCACTAGCGAAATGCAAACGTTGGTCTCGAGGTCTTCTTCGCCGTGATGTTCGGCTCGTTCGCCATCGGCGAGGCGGGCCCCCAGTACGCCGTGCTGGTCACCGCCAAGGGCGCCGCGGCGGCTGTGTTCGAGATCATTGACAGGGTTAGTGGACGCGTCGGACCAAAGCACCCTTTCCACAAAGCTGTTCTCTGCAACAATCTTCAAGGTGCCCGAGATCGACGCCTACTCTGAAGAAGGCGTGGTCCCCAAGGAGTGCAAGGGCAAGATCACGTTCGACAGTGTCGACTTCGCATATCCCTGCAGGAGCACCGTGCAGGTAAGAAGGTTCCTTCAGGGCCGCACCGCAAGGCTTGCTTTGACACACACCTGTCAAGATTTCAGGTGATGAAAGGAGTGAGCTTCACCGCCAACCCTGGTGAAACCGTGGCGCTGGTGGGCCCCAGTGGTTGCGGCAAGAGCACTGTTGTGAAGCTGCTGCAGAGATACTACGACCCTATCAAAGGAAAGGTGGTTGAGTATGCCTACAGATTTCAACCATTTGTTCGAGTCTCAACTAACAAGTCCAAAAGTGCGCTCTACAGATCAGAATCGACGACGAAGACATCTCTGAGATGAACATCAAGTGGCTGCGCCAGGCGACGGCCGTCGTGTCCCAAGAGCCAGTGCTGTTTGACGCCACCGTCGAGCAAAACCTTCGTTATGGACGCGAAGACGTCACCATGGAAGACATCGTCAGAGCTTGCAGAGAAGCCAACGCCCACCAATTCATCAGCAGCTTGCCTAAGGTAGCAACGTCCGCAGACTAGAGAGCCGTATTACGGCGCGTTAAGTGCCAATGATACTTGCAAGTTGTTTTGGCGCCCTTTCCCGCAATTTATATTCGAATGCGCCTGCACTGAAGGCCAGCTACAGCGGGCTCCGCGTAAGACACTAGTGCTTCGCAGCACATACTATTGATTTTTCGAAACGGAGCAGCACCCGCGCGCGCTGAGTCGATAGACACGGTGACGAAGGCAGAATTGCGACTCTCATAAACTTACCTGGCAGGGAGGTAGCTGCGATCAAGCAGGCAGCGCCTCCAGGGCGAGGCTCATCCATTGCACCTCGGGTGGGCTGACCTCTGAGGCCTTCCCAAGTTGGGATCGCCTACTGCGTAATTTTTTCGTCTGGGGGCTGGCGTTCGCGCTGCCCCTGCCAAAGAACAGACTAAGCCTGAACAAGCGAAGCCGAAGAAGTTTGTGCAATCAAAGGACTGAACGTGTGCACCCAGTGAACATTTTGCCTTCAGGGCTACCAAACACTAGTTGGCGAAAGAGGTGCTCAGCTATCGGGAGGCCAGAAGCAGCGGGTGGCCATCGCCAGAGCACTGGTTAGAGACCCGAAGATCCTGCTGCTGGACGAAGCCACTTCTGCTCTGGACAGCGAGTCTGAGGGCGTGGTACAGGAGGCCTTGGACAAGGTGTCTTGCGCTTTCTTCTGACACTAAACAGTGTTCTTGAGCACACGACATTCACAGAGATCTATAGGTTCAGAGGATTTATATACCACCACCACACATCCAGTGGGGCATGCATGTTCCAACTGCCTGCCATGTATGAATGAACTCGTGGGCCTCTTGTCATGCAGGCTAGAGAAGGCAGAACCACCATTGTCATCGCCCACCGGCTGTCAACCATCAGGAATGCTGACAAAATCATCACCTTTGAGAAAGGGGAAATTCAGGAAATTGGCACCCATGATGAACTGATGGCAAACGAGGAAGGGCTGTGAGTCTATCGAAATCGTAACTAGTGGTGGACTGGAATGGTCTATGCACAATTGCAGGTATCATTCCCTGGTGAAGGTCCAGATGCTTGACAGCGTCACCGGATACATAAGCCCCGACGAGGAAGAGGAAGCCGAGAAAATCAGCCAAATCGAAGGTACAGTAGGAAGCTGGGCGGGCACTTCGCAGCCTGAAACATCGCAACAAGATACTGTACGTCCATAACCCTACATATGTCAGAGGCAAGAGGGATGACGCCTCGCTCTCCCATCGTCCCAAATGCCACTGGCAGTCTCAAGCGCTTCTACGCCGACCAACCGAGTCTCGTTGAGAACTTCATGTCGAGGCAGCGATCGGTGCCCATCGCCAAAGGCTCGGAGTATCCAGAGCAGGTCTTCGATGAGCCTCCAGATGACGCCATTTCAGTGGGCGTTCTGAGCAACCTGAGCAAGACAGAGGGGCTGGCGGCCGACGCGGAAAAGGTGCGTTCTCTTTGTTCAAGTGATGACTGATGATGAACAGGACAAGGAGAGGGTAGCAGCTTTGCCATCTGCCCAGGAGCGAATGCTGCGCGAGATGAAGGAGGAAGGCGCCGCCAGGGCGACTTTCGTCCAGATCGTCAAGGCGTCGAGGCCCGAATGGTGCATCCTCTTCGTTGGTGCTGTAATCTTCGCGCTCTCAGGCTTGTCGGAGCCTGCTTTCGCCTTGGTCTACAGCGACATTATGGGGGTATGTGGGCGCTGCGCTATGCAACCAGTTTATGCGCCACCCTGTCGTCAACCAACTGACCCCGTGGTCCGTTTTCCGTTTCAGATGTTCACGAAGCGAGGGAGTGAGCTAATGCAAGAAGCGGTCAAGTGGGCCTCAATCTTTGTCGCAATTGGACTGTTCGAAGGACTGACCATGTTGGCTGGGGTACACGTCCACTACATACCTACAATTCTAATGGAAGAACTACAGCAATGCGCTGCATTCAATGAATGCCACTTGCGTTGCAGACCACTCTATTCGGCTGGGCCGGCGAGAGACTGACCACGCGACTGCGGCTGAAGGTGTTCCGCAACATCCTGAGACAAGACGCGGCCTTCTTCGACCAGACAACCCACTCGACCGGCCGCCTCTGCACCCGGCTGGCTACGGACGCCAGAAACGTCAAGACGGTAGGTACTCAGAGCTGCGTCCAACATTTCCAGTTTGCTCATGTCGCACCACACAAACACCACCCACCGTTATCACTTTCAGGCGATCGACGCCCGACTTGGCGGAGTGGTGGAGGCGATTCTGTCTCTGATCGTGGGAATCGTCCTGGCCTTCTACTTCAACTGGATGCTGGCGTTGGTCGCCTGCGTCGTCTTCCCCTTCGGCACCGTCGGCAGCTACCTCGAGGGAAGGTACGAGGAGGGCGCGCACGAGGGCAACGTCAAGCTGCTGGAGGAAGCTGGGAAGGTCTGTAACGTACAACCGCCAGCGGGAAGCCTGGATTCCACGATTACGGTATTTGCCGTGATTCAGGTGGCCACAGAAGCCATTGACAACGTTCAAACGGTCCAATCGCTGACGAGAGAGCGCACCTTTTACACCGAGGCGTCAGACAAGCTTCTCCTGCCCTACAGAAACGCCATAAAGAGAGGACTGCTACAAGGGGTGGCTTACGGCTTGGCGTCGGCCGCCTATTTCTTCGCCTATGGGATCACCTTTCGTTTTGGAGCCTATCTAGTCCAAGAAGGCATGATTACTCCCATCGACGTGTTCAGGTGATACATGCCGTTTTATTGGAGTTTTATACAGGGTGGCCCAAAAAAAGTGAGACCCCTAACTTTGTGGCCGCCAATCTCAAGCTTGTCTGCATATATCAGGCCCAAATTTGGACACAACGTACTGCGTTGTGTTTTTGACCAACATATAAAATTTCAGACAATTTGATGCAACGAACGCCAAATTACACCAATTTTCGCAACGTCATGTCGGAAATCGGGTGCAACGACTTTTCAATGGAGAAGGCCCTGGAGGACCCCAGCGACATGGACGTCCTGCTCCTCCAGGGCCTTCTCCATTGAAAAGTCGTTGCACCCGATTTCCGACACGACGTTGCGAAAATTGGTGTAATTTGGCGTTCGTTGCATCAAATTGTCTGAAATTTTATACGTTGGTCAAAAACACAACGCAGTACGTTGTGTCCAAATTTGGGCCTGATATATGCAGACACGCTTGAGAATGGCGGCCACAAAGTTAGGGGTCTCACTTTTTTTGGGCCACCCTGTAGTTAGGTAACCCAGAACGATTGTTGTTACAGGACACTTTTCGCGATTGGTTTTACTTCGAGTTCCCTCGGGTGGGCAACTGCTTACTTCCCAGAATACCTCAAAGCAAGGCTGGCGGCCGGCCTCATTTTCAAGATGCTTTCCATCAAGCCCGCCATTGACTCATTCTCTGAAGAGGGTCTAAAACCGGTCCGCTTCAACAAATTGCAATTGCAGTATTCGAAATACTGGCCCACTCTGTACCAACAGGAATTGGAGGGCAGCATCGCCTTCGACGACGTTCACTTCTACTATCCCACGAGAAAAGACGTGATGGTGCTCAAGGGTCTGGACCTCAAGGTTGAACCAGGCAGAACATTGGCTCTGGTTGGCGGCAGCGGCTGCGGCAAGAGTACTGTCGTGTCACTGCTTGAACGCTTCTACGACGCCACTGACGGACGAGTGGTAAGGCCTAAAACGACGAGACTTGGACGTGTTTCAGTGGTGTGCCGGAAACCACAGAATGTATCCTTTGCCAGACTATCGACTCGCGGGATTTGCGCCAGCTGAACCCCGCCTATTTGCGCCACCAAATCTCTATCGTGAGCCAGGAGCCGGTGTTGTTCAACTGTTCCATTGCGGAGAACATCAAGTATGGTATGGAGTCAGACGAGCGGAGCATGCAGATTTCTCATGAACGAGTGGAAGAGGCGGCCAGGCAGGCGAACATTCACGAGTTCATCGCCTCCCTGCCACTGGTTGGTTTGCAGACTTCGGTTGCAAGACCCGTTCGTTTGTTATCCACTTGTGGACTGAATGCGTCTGTCAGTTCGTCTGAAGTCACATACAGAGCATTGTGGCCTATAGGTAGCCTACCCGTGAACCGCCGAATAGAGGTGCACGTCCAAATTATGGTGCACGTCCAAATAGTAGTGCGTGGCAGTTCGAAGTTGAATTAATAGTGGTGCATATCCAAGTAGTGGCGCACGCACTACTATTTGGGGACAGTCTAACGCCTTTAACAAGACATTTTGTGCAAGCAAGCTGCTCTACATCTGACGAAACTGCTCTGTGTTCATAATTGGCACATTTTACCTTAGAATCCCTTTGAAATGGTCAGCAGTACGGACTCTCGTCGGCTAATCAGCACGTATTCTGAGGTTATAAATCTGGCTAACAACCGGTTGAATTAATAGTGGTGCGCACCACTATTCGGCGGTTGACGGTATTACTTTTGATTTGTATACCTAGTGGTATGTTGCGCAGTTGCGAAGTGCGAACAAATAAGTAAATGCCAGTCGTGCATAAACAGCTACATATCATTGCTGTTGCCACTTGTCTTCTTCGTTCATGCAATGTTGTCTTCAGGGTTACAAGACCTCAGTGGGCGAGAAAGGCACACATCTGTCTGGAGGACAGAAACAGCGCATTGCCATTGCTAGAGCTTTAGTCAGAGAACCCAAAATCCTTCTGCTCGACGAAGCTACCTCCGCCCTTGACACCGAAAGCGAAAAGGTTGGACATCTGCTTATGTGTTTGTGAAATTACAATTACAGAGGGCTAATCAGCACACCTAAATTCTACCAACATACCCTACATAGGGTACCACATACACTATTTTGGTGTAGTTACTCGGTAGGTGACACTGATGCGTCACACGGCACTTATCTATCCACAGGTTGTGCAAGAGGCACTGGACAAGGCGCGTCAGGGTCGCACGTGCATCATCATTGCGCACAGGCTGTCCACTGTACAGACGGCAGATTCCATCAGTGTCATCAAAGCGGGAAAAGTCGTTGAAAGAGGTAAAGATTTAGATTTTGTTAGTGAACAACCGTATTTTTAATATTTGTAGAATGGAATTTTGGATGTCTGCGCGTTGATTGCAGGAACGCACCAGGAGCTCGTGACACTTCAGGGACACTACCACAAACTGACCAAGCGGCAAGACTTGAAATGATGCGATATTGTAGAGGACTTTCCGTACAAATTATGTTTGCTTCTCGTTCTAACGGTCCACTGCTTACGCTGCTGACAGAGCAAACTCGTGAAACATCTTTACTGTCATTTCACAGCCTTCAATCTTCCGTTCCATTTTCCGAGAAACAAATCAGCGGGAACAATTGCATGAGAAGGCAGTGTACAAAATGGCGCCCAGTAGAACTGTGAGCAATCGCCAGTCGGACAGTAGCCACTATCCACGCTCGGCTGAAGGCAAAGCCAACTGGAACGTAGTTAATCTGAGCCGGACTTCCATTACCTCGACGCCTGCTTATGAAATTCAATTAGGTAGGTAGGTAGGTAAGTCTGTTGGACCGTTGCGCTCGACCTGCAGCTCGCGTGGCGGTATTGAGGTAGTTGACTCCCTCAGAGAAGAACGTCCGGGTCCACAAACGAACGCCAACAGCCACACCAGCATCTCATAGGCCCTTTCAATGAACCCAACATGACAAACGACACTTTGTCCAGCGACGAAGTCGGCTCCAAAGTTCTTCTTGTGGTCACAATCGACAACCTCAGCGACTTCTTCGTCGGCCTGTTCATCTTCTGTCTCAGCGGTTTCGGCTTCGCCATCAACGCACTGGCGGGCAGTCACGTTCTCAAGTTGCTCTCCATGAAAGAGTCATCCTTTGCCACTCTCTCCGCGTCACTGGCCGTTGCCGACTGCACAGCCTTGGCCGTCTTCGCCTTCTGGGTGGCCCCCATGACTATCAGGTGGGCCCACGTAATGAACACCTGAACAACTGAACATCTGAGCAACTGAACATCTGAACACCTGAACATCTTAACATCTGAACAATTAAACATCTGAACACATCTGAACAACTGAACGTCTGAACACCTGAACAACTGAACATCTGAACACCTGAACAACTGAACATCTGAACATCTTAACAATTGAACATCTGAATGCCTGAACATCTGAACACCTCAACAGGTGAACGTCTGAATAACTGAACATCTGAACACCTGACGGCCCAGAATGACTTCCATGGTTTCTCCGCATTCCAGCCAATCCCAGTGGCTGACGAGCTTCGTGGGCTTCAAGGTGGGCCACTTCTGCCAGATCTTCTGGGTGGCCAGCCTTGCACTTGCCTTCATGATCCACTATAACAGGGTGAGGAGATGAACGATGTATGGTAACGAAGCGCCACTGACAGGCAAGCTTCACTTGGGTGCATTCAGTCAGTCACTGTGACGCTAGACGACGAAAACGAACAGAGGCGCCGACGAGAGAGGCGCTACTTCGCCCAGTCAGTGATCAACAGCTTCTCTCTGGAGCTGACCATCTGCAGCTACCACCTCCTCTCCAGGCGCTCTGGCAGTGGCAGCGCCCACGAACCACATCAATTTGTTCAGCAATAACACCCGCACACCACCACTGCGAGAAAACGCCTTGAACTTCAATGTTTCAAGAGTCGAGCGCTGCCAGAGTGTCCCAAACTCGCCTCTGAGAAGTGGGGCTGGTTCCTGACCACAACGCTGGCCTGGCAACAGTGCCAGGCCAGCAACGGGTGGGCATACTGTACCGCCTCCATTTGAACGTCTCGCCTTCGCAGCCGCCTACACTTCAGCTTCATTCTACTGATCTTCAACCGAGATCTGCGCTCCGCGGTGGCCGAGACGCTGTGTTGCGGACGGGCGAAGCAGCTGTCGAACGTCACCACCGCAGCTCCAAAGTCCCACTCCCGCCGTCGGCCCCAAGGGAACGCGGTCGCCCCAAAAGGGCCGCCCTATTCGGTGTTCAAGGTGGAAGCGCTACCCTCGGGACAAGGTGGCGTTGCATAGAAAGAGGAACGCAGCTTTGGTGATCGTGTGATATCGAACCCAGCAATGACGTCCGTTTCCCATGTCGTGATATCGAGACTTTCGTGGCGTCGCGTTGCTGCGCGATGCCGATGACGACCTTCTCTGATAATTTGAGAAGTCATTGCCGCGCTAGGCAATTTTCAAGGCGTTAGGTTCCTGTCGAGACAAGCCGACATTCACTCACGAGTTCATCGCTTCCCTGCCACTGGTTGGCTCTGGCCACTTCTCTTGAGTTGCCAGGAACAATTGTTGTTGTCCTATACATTGTGAAATGGATACGCCAGCGCATTCTGAAATCTACTGGCTTTGGGAATTTTGGTCATATCCTTCGATTTGTATGAGTGTTTAGCGGTTCCTAAACGTTTTGCCGTGGCTGCTGCCACAGGAGACTCTATAGAACGTAACGGCTTCAGGGTTACAAGACCTCAGTGGGTGAGAGAGGGACACATCTGTCATGCGGACAGAAGCAGCGCACTGCCGCTTCAAAGAGCCTAAAATCTTTCTGCGCAATGAAGCAACCTCTGCCCTTGACACCGAAAGCGAAAATGTTGGACGTCTGCTAGGTAGTTGTTGCTATTACTGGTGAAACTATTACTGGTGAAACGTTGTACGGTACTTACCTAGCCACAGGTTGTGCAAGATGCACTGGACAAGGCGCGTCAGGGTCGCACGTGCATCATCATTGCACACCAAATGTCCACCGTACAGACGGCATATTCCATCAGTGTCATCAAGGCAGGAAAGGTCGTCAAAAGAGGTGAAGATCTTGTTCGTGAAGATGTGTGTGTGTTGTTCTCATGCAATTTTGCATCTGTCCATGCATCATTGATTTCAGGAACGCATCAGGAGCTGGTAACAAGGGGCACGACCACAAGCTGACCAAGCGACAAGACTTGAGTAACGCGATATGATAGCCAGCTTGCAATACTTATTTCTCCTCGTTCTGTCGCTGTGCTCTATGCTTTCCATCATTGTTGACCGTACTGCACCTTACCGTGTGATGCCACAAGACGATGGGGTGCGCTGCGTAGAGGGTTAGTGCCAATCATACGCATGAAGAATTCGCTTCGGACCAAACCTACTGGATGAAAGGTCGTGAACGCTCGGGGCGCTCTTGAGAAAGATGGCCAGAACTGTAAGCAATCGGGCCAATTGACGAAGGACCGACCGGCCTCAGCCGGCTTTTGATTAGCTCGGCTCGGTTCTTTATGAAATTCAATTATGCGTTTGATGACGGCGCGCCGGTCGACTCGACCTTCCTTGCCAAGCAGCTCATGCGACGCAATTGAAATCAGCGGCCTCAGTCGGACTCAGCGAAAGTGCAGCTCGCAAGTGGACGAATCAGCTACGTACGTACGTAGCCGAAACCAGGGCGACCTGCCAGACAATGCAGTATGGCCAACGACACCATACCCAGTGATGTCAGCAGCAGCAGCAGATCCGAAGTCCTCTTTGTGGTCACGGCCGAGGGTCTGAGCAACGTCCTACTCGGCTTGTTCATCTTCTGCCTCAGCGGTTCATGCTGTGTCGTCAACGCGCTGGCGGGTAGTCACGTTCTCAAGCTGCCCTCCATGAAACAATCGTCCTTTGCCACGCTCTCTGCGTCTCTGGCCGTCGCAGACTGCACCCCCTTGGCAGCCTTCGCACTATGGGTGGCCCCCATGACGATCAGGTTGACCATGACTGGACACATCTAAACATCTGATCATCTGAACGTCTGATCATCTAAACATCTGATCATCTGAACATCTGATCATCTAAACATCTGATCATCAGAACATCTGATCATCTGAACATCTGATCAGCTCAGCATATGAGTATCTGATCATATGAACATCTGAACATCTGGTCATCCGGACATCTGAACATCTGAAGTCCCACGGAAACTCTGACGTCCGTTCCACGTCTGACGACTTTGCATTTCAGTCAGTCCCAGTTGTCGACCGGCTTTGTGGGCTCCAAGGTGGGCCAACTCTGCCAGGTGTTCTGGGTGGCCAGCCTGCACAACATCCTGCTGATCGCCTTCAACCGCCTGGCCGCCGTCTGCCACCCCACCGTCTACGCCTGGACATTCTCCAAGAGGAACGCTCGCATTTGGATAGGTGGGTGTGTTCTGCGCATGGTGTGTGGCGTACGGAGTTATCCCACGCAAAGTGCACCACTGTAGGAACATTTACAGCATTGGCGTGGCTTTTGGCCCTGGCGCACGCCCCCTTCTACCTTGGGGAAGGCTGCAATCAGTTCTACGACCCCTCCAACTACATCTTCGCCTTCTCAGAGAGCCCTTGCGGCGTCTGGCTCGCCTGGTACTTGGATCTGATCTACTGCAGCGCCGTCATCGGCCTCATCTTTGGGGCCAACATGGTCGCGCTTGCCCTCATGGTTCGCTACAACAGGGTGAGCAATCGCGTGCGGGGTTCCATGCGTGACGCTGCGCTGGCGACTGCAACTCTGCATGCGACGCTTAGTCAGTCGCCGCGGCGCTGGACATCGAAAGCGAGCAGCGGAGAAGGCGGGAGAGACGCTACTTCGCCCAGTCAGTGATCAACAGCTCGATACAGGAGCTGGCCATCTGCAGCTACCACCTCCTCTCCAGGCACTCTGGCAACGCGCGCTCACAGGGGTTGATCACATGCGACTTCAGTATACGCCGTATTGCAGCACCAGCTATGTATTCTGTCATTCGTTGCTGGTCTGCTCCATTCGCTCTGGCTTTGGACTTTGATTATGGTACTTGGTGCTGTGTCGGCATGTCCAGAATACATTTCGGACTTGAACTTAATGCACCGCCGCATAAAAAACTTCTACAGGATACAGTAAGTCAAGCGCCGTTGCCAGAGTGCCGCAGACTCGCCTCCGAGAAGTGGGGCTGGTTCCTGACCACCACGCTGGTCTGGCAGCTGTGCCAGGGAAGCAACGGGTATACTGTACAATTTGAACAATTCTTTCGACAGACCCTGTCTACACTTCAGCTTCATCCTGCTTATCTTCAACCGAGATTTGCGCTCCGCCGTGGCCAAGACGGTTTGCTGCGGACGGGCGAAACAGCGGCCGAATGTCACTGCAGCCGCTCTGAAGTCCCAACACAGCCGTCGACCCCAAGGGACCGCGGTCTCTCCAAAAGCGCCGCCGTATCCAATTTTCAAAGTAGAGCCTCTACACTTGGGACGAAGTGGCGTTGAGTAGAAACTGAGAGAGGTTGAATGCAGTCCTAGGGTGAAATCGAAGCGAAACGATGATGGCGCCTTTGTGTGTCGTGATAGCGAGGCTTTCGTGGCTGCGAAACAACTTCCTTTCCTGCACCATTGAGAAGTCCTCAGGGCCATTGCCGCGTCAGACAAACGTCAAACACCCTTGAGCGCGCTTCAGTCGCAGCGATTTGATTACGATGGCTGCCAGAAATGAGAACTGTATCTGTGTGTGTCCCAGGGGCGTAGGCAGGATTGGCAACTGGGATGGGCAAAAAATTTTAAGGGGGGGGGGGCAACGATTATTTTGCTGTTTTAGTGCTAATTTCCGTTTATTCAGCGCCGCAAGCGAAAATTTCGCTATTTTTGGCCTTCAAGGCAAAGTTTCGAGTATTTACAGCGTTGCATAAAAAATTTCACCATTTATAGCGCCGCAGGCAAAATTTTTATACTCCACAAAAAAGTGTGGAGTATATAGCGATTGTGCGCGAAACGCAGAAAATTACAGTCAACGGCGTTCGCGCGTGACGCGGCCGATTTCCAAACGGTCTTTTGCGTTGGGTAGGCCTAGTGGGTGGGCAGCCTGCACGACAAACGGGGTCACGCTCCGGGACCCCGTTGGCGGGAAATTCAAAAATTTAAATTTTCAAAGTACTGAAAAATGCATTAGGCAAGGTAGAACTCGAAAAAGTTGCATATAATGGTATACACTATCTTTTGATATGTTGTAGTACTCGATAGTGCCGAACACGGAAAAAAGAATTGGATCGCTGCGGGCCCCATTTTGGCGCCAAATTTGAAAATTTCGCAAATTTTGGACCCGGGTCGACTTTGACGGGCTGCCGTGCGAGCTAGGTAGGAGCTAGAGCGGCGAGACCACTCTTGGTGCTCCTTCCCAGATGTCCTCTATCGAATGAGCCATGAACGGAGAAAATCGGGCGAAACACAAAAAACTTTCTTACACTGCGACTTTTTCGACTCCGGGGTCGAAAATTGCGATTTTCGCATTTCGGCGTCTATAGCGCTCGAATGCGTTGCCGAATCGTTTCAAAAGTGCTTTCAAACAATTCTGCGCTTAAATCTGGCCCAGAAAAGTATTTTTGAAAGATTTGCAGAGCTACAGTATCCCTGCCGCGTCGGTTTGAATTTTGGGCGTCGGGTCGACTTTGCCAATATTATGCTCGATTTCGGGGTTTTCGGGGGCGCTGATTACGAATTTGGCATCCGTTCAGTGTATAGATGATGTTTGAACGTACCTAAGACGAATTTGTATGCTACCGTACCCCAAGCGCAGAAATTCAGTTCCCGAAGGCCATAGGAAACTGGGGGTGTTGTATGTCGAATCTGGGGTATTTTGGAATGTAGATCACGAATTCAGCATTGCTTTTGCGATTGGGAGTGTCAGGAGGCCACAACAACAGAGGAGTCACCGTGCGTAGGAGTCCAAATTTGTGGAGTATACTGCGTCCCCCGGACGACTTGCCTGGTCTACTATTTGTAGCGCCGCAGGCGAAAATATTTACTATTTTATAGCGCCGCAAGCAAGAATTTTTTCTACTGGCCGGCATCTGAGGGGGGCACGGCCGGCATCGGGGGGGCACTTGCCCCCCCCCCCCCCCATGCCCCTCTCCCCTCCCTTGCTGCGCCACTGGGGTGTCCAGGCCACACGGTCACCAATGTCAAGTATGTACTGAGAATTGGATACCTACATAGTTGAGCGGCTGAGGCGCAGGTACTTTTGTATCCGCTGTTTACATTTCACCACGCCGAGAGTACGGTAGTTGTCCGGTGAAGCTGTGCACAGTGCGTGCGAAGTTTTTTCGTCGGCTCTTCGATACGGTCGAGAAATTCTGAGCGTACTACATTTTCGATTGACTGAGAAGCTACGTAAACTCCAGTGGAAATGAGCACCTCCGCCGCCGCCAATAGTAGCCAGGACCCCAGACGGCCCAACAAAGTCGTTCGGTGGGGCAATTTCATTTGACACTTTGTAGATTCTCGTTCTGGAATTCAATTGTGCTCGATTTCTTTCAGCTACAAGGCGACGGACTGTCCCAGTGGGCACGACGACCCCACTCCCGAGTACATGAACGTGCTGGGCATGATCTTCAGCATGGGAGGCCTCATGATGAGGGTCAGTGATGTGTCAGTGACTGGTTTCTGAGGAGAGTGGGATCAACCCTGCAGATGGCTCATGAGTGTCTATTGTTGGCTTTCACATCACACCCCTTCTACTCTACTGGAAGAACTGTGAGGTCCAACCCAGCCTCTCGCTTGCTGGCTCGCTCCAGTCACTCAATTATTTGTTCACTCACTGACTCACTTCACACTCGCCGCGCAGTACCCACCAAGTCTTCCCTCAAAAGCCATATTCCAAACTTCAGCCTCTCTCATCTGACGCTTTGCCCCATCCATGTGTGTGTTGCAGCTGAAGTGGTGCGCCTGGGTGGCCCTATTCTGCTCCCTGGTGAGCTTCGCCAACTCTCGGGCCAGCGACGACGCCAAGCAGGTCGTCAGCAGCTTCATGCTCAGCGTCAGCGCCGTCGTCATGTGCTACCTGCAGAACCCCCAGCCCATTCAGCCACCCTGGCAGGCCCTCTTCTGACACACTGACACACACCTCTGAAACACTTCTGAAGCGCTGGGAAGATATGCAGTAGTTTTTCTGAGTGATTGATGGAGAGAGGGGAGTTTGGTGTAAGGATAAGGTTGGCTTAGTGGATTCCGCATGGTAGATTGGCGCTTACTGTGGTCGTAGAATGCAGTGAAGGGCCACAGCTGACGTCTCACAAGTGTCGTAGTCGTTCATTCCTTGGATAAAGAGCTCTTCTAGACGTGTACAGTTTGATAAATCTAGGCCAAATGCCGCCTGTCGGAAACCGATGCTTGAAATCCGGTTTCGCGTCATTTATTACTGATTTGAGTTAGTTTCCTTCTTACGTGCAGCTGTACTGACCTAATCTGCATCCTGAAATCGTGAAATATCGACAATCTCCCACGGAAGAAGCCATGGCTGACGACGAGTCCGAGACCTACAAGATGTGGAGCGTCCGACGCACCGTCATGCAGGTGCGTGTGTATGTATGGCGGCGCGTGTGCATGTGTGCGTTGGGGGGGGGGGGGGTGGATTAACGTTTCAGAGCAATGTCGGTGTATTTCACACCAGAATTGAGTGATGAAATGCGTTGTTGGCGTTGTTTGAGCTTTCTGCTGTGCTCAGAGCAGTCGTGAACTCGATTCTAGGCCTCTTGAGTCTTCAGCTGCCTCCCCCTTGGCTCTAGCCGCCCCCCCCCCACCCCCAGTGCAAACACAAAAGACTCGGAACGCATCATTTCAGATGTGCCACGACAGAGGCTACCTGGTGACGCAGGACGAGCTGGACCAGAGTCTGGAGCAGTTCAAGGCGACCTTCGGGGACAGGCCCAGTGAGAAGCGGCCCTCGCGCACAGACTTGACCATTCTCGTCTCGCACAACGACGACCCCACGGGTACTGGGTATACGGTAGTTCCTTGCATTGCAATTTGTGATTCTCTCTCTGACGGGTGTGATGTTTGTGACCAGTGCCGTCAGTTGGCGTCCGTCGACGCGCGTCAGAAGTATTTCGCTTCCCGAACAGCGATGGCGTTGTCCAGTACGAGCCATTTCAAATACAGAAATTTGTTGATTTTGAGAAAATCCTGGACACTGTCTACTATTCGTGCGTTCTAAATTCCAAAAAATTGTTGTTGGAGAATGCGCCACCCTTAAACCCTGAAATGACAGCAATGACATGTCGCAATCTGGCCGTTTCGACCAAAACCTTGAAAACCCGTCTTTCTGCCTCATCCACCAAACTTCGCCTGTACATTGCAACCATGAAAACTATCGAAATCCGGCATTTTTCTTTTGCAAAACTTGGAAAATATCTACAATTGCAGACCAGATGTTCGTGTTCTTCCCCGAGGAGCCCAAAATAGGGATCAAGACGATCAAGGCAGTGTGCCAGCAGATGCAGGAGCAGAATATTACGAAGGCTGTGGTCGTGGTACAAGCGGGCATGTCCCCAAGCGCCAAGCAGGCCATGCAGGTGATGGGGGGGGGGGGGGGGGGGGGGTGTGGAGCCCTCCCCAAGAAATTTGTTGCATGTAGAACCTAAAAAATGCGGAAATCCTGCGTGTGTGTGTGGAGAATTTGGCGCGCGGCGCTGAATGTGTATTCGCCCAAATATCTACCCAGAAGTAAGCTATTCTGCACACATTTCTGTTACTTCCTTGACGAAAGTTGGTCGCTTCTACATATTACGGTTCAATCATAGAATGTCCTCCGGGGCAAACACAGCACACTTGTGCAATCCGTGTAAGGCGGGACAAGCCAATTGTAGATCGGAATCTAGGTACCTTTGATGCCGCCACAATTGGAATCAAGACGTACATAACTATTTGCCCCGAGGGAATCCACCGTACCGTGTTAGTGAAAAGCTACTTTTCAGGACATGGCGCCCAAATACACCCTGGAGCAGTTCCTGGAGGCCGAGCTCATGGTCAACATCACCGAGCACGAGGTCTCTTCTTTGGCTACTGTAGCTCGCAAATTTGAATTTCAAAAGTGCCAAGACCGCATTTTCAGCTAGTGCCCGAACATGTCGTGATGACGGACGAGGAGAAGAAGGAGCTATTGGCGAAATAGTCAGAATCTTCAGAATTTGCGGTACAATAATCTGAATTTTTAAAATTCACCGCACTTTCACACAACTTCCAGCAAGCTGAAAGACAGCCAGCTGCCCAGAATCCAGATGGGCGACCCTGTGGCGCGATATTTCGGCTTGAGAAGGGGTCAAGTGGTGAAAATTATTCGACCCAGCGAGACGGCCGGAAGATACATCACCTACAGACTTGTGGTGTGATCGGATGTTGAATTCGTCTTCGTTGCGTTTGCCTGTCGATCTCTGCCGAAGTCGCATTCGAACAAGAACGAGAGCTAAGACGCCTCTCTCTAATGTAGCCACCCATACAAAACACACTAAATTCACTCGCGCTACAACTCTCCTATAACATTGTAGATCGCGTCGCGACGATCGATCCAATCCAATCACTATCTAAAATTCCCTACTAGACTCCACTCTCGGCGGCCAGTAGAAGGGCCTCGGCCACCTTGACCTTGATCTCGGCCTCGGCCGTCTCCGTCTCGTTGGCCGCACTCCCCAAGGCCGCCTGGCCCTCGTCCTTCGCCGCCTTGGCCGCCTGCAGACAACAGAGAAGTGGGGATGGGGTTAAGACGCGCGCGGATACAGTTTGTGTTTTTCCTATTTTTTTTTATTAGTCGCCTTCCACTTTTTTCAATTGAAGTGAGCCCAAAACTTTGTGCTAGCCATGGGGGGGTTGAGGGGGAGAAGTTGCCGCCCTTGATCATTCCACGTCCAACTAACTTGAACATGACAGTTAATCATTGCAGAATTAGGTTATAAGACAAAACATGCACCAGTGTTGGCCCTGCGGGCGGCTCAGAGTGTCAGAAGTGAAGGTGGTTGTCACATTTTGCTGCCACTTTTGCTTACAATATCGCTGTTCACCATGATCAACTCCGGCCTACAACTGAACTATACAGTCGGCTTCTCATACCCAATACATGCCCTCAGGCAATGCGATTCCAGTGCCAGCAGACAGACCTCGGCGTCCAGGTCCTCAATGGGGCAGGCCTCCTCGGCCAGAATCTGCACGGAGCTCGTCTCGTCCACCGTCATCGTGCCGCTGCTCACTGGAATGTGGAAAATACACTAACTATAAATGTGGACTACCGTGTGACTGTTACTGGGAATGCCGTTGACCGCTTCCCACAACACGCTTCTTCGACTCGTAAACAACTGTCTTGTTGCCGCCGTGCTCTGCATGACAACACGCTGTAGTAGGCTTGGCGTGCACAGAAAACAATCTACCACCCAAATTTCTATCAGCACGCACCTGCATACGTGCGTCGGACGCTCCACATCTTGTAGGTCTCGGACTCGTCGTCAGCCATGGCTTCTTCCGTGGGAGATTGTCGATATTTCACGATTTCAGGATGCAGATTAGGTCAGTACAGCTGCACCTACGAGGCAAATAACTCAAATCAGTTGTAAATGACGCGAAAACGGATTTCAAACATCGGCGTCTGACAGGCGGCATTTGGTCTAGATTCAT
This sequence comes from Linhomoeus sp. GSCO2_2, assembly GCA_030248115.1. Taxonomy (NCBI): domain Eukaryota; kingdom Metazoa; phylum Nematoda; class Chromadorea; order Monhysterida; family Linhomoeidae; genus Linhomoeus; species Linhomoeus sp. GSCO2_2. The sequence goes on along the minus strand of JASAMZ010002225.1, from coordinate 58,205 downwards.
CAATGGTAACAGGTCTTGAAGAGCTCTTTATTCACGGAATGAATGACTACGACACTTGTGAAACGTCAGCTGTGGCCCTTCACTGCATTCTACGACCACAGTAAGCGCCAATCTACCATGCAGAATCCATTGTGAGCCGACACACCAATCAAACTCTTCTCTCTCAATGAATCAATCACTCAAACTGCATCTTCCCAGCGCTTCAGAGGTGTCTCAGAGGTGTGTGTCAGAAGAGGGCCTGCCAAGGTGGCTGAATGGGCTGGGGGTTCTGCAGGTAGCACATGACGACGGCGCTGACGCTGAGCATGAAGCTGCTCACGACCTGCTTGGCGTCGTCGCTCGCCCGAGAGTTGGCGAAGCTCACCAGGGAGCAGAATAGGGCCACCCAGGCGCACCACTTCAGCTGCAACACACACATGGATGGGGTAAAGCGTCAGATGAGAGAGGGTGAAGTTTGGAATATGGCTTGAGGGAAGACTGGGTGGGTACTGCGCGGCGAGTGTGAAGTGAGTCAGTGAGTGAACAAATAATTGAGTGACTGGAGTGAGCCAGCAAGCGAGAGGCTGGGCTGGACCTCACAGCTCTTCCAGTAGAGTAGAAGGAGTGTGATGTGAAAGCCAACAATAGACACTCATGAGCCATCTGCAGGGTTGATCCCACTCTCAGAAACCAGTCACATCACTGACCCTCATCATGAGGCCTCCCATGCTGAAGATCATGCCCAGCACGTTCATATACTCGGGAGTGGGGTCGTCGTGCCCACTGGGACAGTCAGTCGCCTTGTAGCTGTAAATAATTGCGCGCAATTCAATTCAAGAACAAAAATCTACAAAGCGTCGACTAAAGTCGCTCACCGAACGACTTTGTTGGGCCGCCTGGGGTCCTGGCTGTTGTTGGCGGCGGCGGAAGTGCTCATTTTCCACTGGAGTTTACGTAGCTTCTCAGTCAACCGAAAGTATAGTACGGTCAAAATATCTCGACCGTATCGAAGAGCCGACGAAGAAACTTCGCACGCACTGGCCACAGCTTCACCGGACAACTACCGTACTCTCGGCGTAGTGAAATGGAAATAGCGGATACAAAAGTACCTGCGCCTCAGCCGCTCAACTATGTATCCAATTCTCAGTACATACTGGACTGGACATTGGCGACCGTATGGACTGGACACACACACAGATGCAGTTCCCTTTTCTGGCGGCCATCGTAATCAAATCGCTGCGATTGAACGGCGCTCAAGTGTGTTGGGACTTTGTAAACACGGGAACGGGAACGGGAACGGGAAAGCGTTTGTAAACACGGGAACGCGGGAACGGAAACGAGTTGAGGCCTTCTACGTATAGGCTAAGGCGATCGTGAGAAGTCCATAAATTACCCCAAAAGACAGAGAAATCGGTAATTTTACCACAATTTGCAAAAGACATGCCAGATTTGTAGACCGAATCGTGTTCTCCATCAAATTCCACGCGTCTTGCCTAATGTACAAGTCAAGACAATTTAAAACCCAAGTGGAGGGGGACTCATTTTAGCTCGTTCCCGTTCCCGCGTTCCCGTGTTTACAAACGGTTTCCCGTTCCCGTTCCCGTTCCCGTTCCCGTTCCCGTGTTTACAAAGTCCCAGTGTGTTTGACGTTTGTCTGATGCGGCAATGGCCCTGAGGCATAGATGGGCAAGGTCCAAAACTCAGACCTGACAGGCTCCGACTTCAATGCGTGTTGGTATTTTTGCATGGAAATTTTGGCAATTCTATGTGTTCACCAGAAGATTTGTAGCACCCAAAGCAAAAATCCAAGGCAAAACGTGCGCAACTTTAGTGCCAAAGCTGAAGAATTGATGTTTTTATGTGTGACAGTAAGAAATTTTTGCTATTTTTAAGTGCCGCAGGCAAAATTTTCAACATCTGTTCTCATGTTACTACAAATTTCTCTTTGAAATGGCCATTTCTATAAGAATTGTTGGGACATAAAGCCAATTTGGGTCACGGTGATGCGTGTTGGTCTGGATTTGGGATGCGTGTTGCGTGGTGGGGTCAGATTTCAGGGTTGCATTTGACAACCCTTGTCAACCCTTTGCCCATCTATGCCCTGAGGACTTCTCAGTGGTACAGGAAAGGAAGTTGTTTCGCAGCCACGAAAGCCTCGCTATCACGACACCGAATGGCGCCATTATCGTTTCGCTTCGATTTCACCCTAGGACTGCATTCAACCTCTCTCAGTTTCTACTCAACGCCACTTCGTCCCAAGTATATAGGCTCTACTTTGAAAATTGGATACGGCGGCGCTTTTGGAGAGACCGCGGTCCTTTGGGGTCGACGGCTGTGTTGGGACTTCGGAGCGGCTGCAGTGACATTCGGCGGCTGTTTCGCCCGTCCGCAGCAAAGCGTCTTGGCCACGGCAGAGCGCAGATCTCGGTTGAAGATTAGCAGGATGAAGCTGAAGTGTAGACAGGGTCTGACGAAAGGATTGTTCAAAATGGCGCGGTGTACAGTATACCCGTTGCTTCCCTGGCACAGCTGCCAGACCAGCGTGGTGGTCAGAAACCAGCCCCACTTCTCGGAGGCGAGTCTGCGGCACTCTGGCAACGGCGCTTGATTTACTGTATCCTATAGAAGTTTTGTATGCGGCGGTGCATTAAGTTCAAGTCCGAAATATATATTCCGGATATGCCGACACAGCACCAAGTACCGTAATCCAATCGCAAAGCCAGAGCGAATGGGGCACTGCAGACCAGCAACGAATGACAGTAGACATAGCATGTTGCTGCAGTACTCCGCATACTGAAGGAGCATGTGATCAACCACTATGAGCGCGCACTGCCAAAGTGCCTGGAGAGGAGGTGGTAGCTGCAGATGGCCAGCTCCTGTATGGAGCTGTTGATTACTGACTGGGCGAAGTAGCGCCGCTCCCGCCTTCGCCGCTGTTCGCTTTCGATGTCCAGAGCCGCGGCGACTGACTATAGGTTTATGCGCTGTACCCAATGTAACTGTCGGTATACGCACGCGATTGGTCTCACCCTGTTGTGGCGAACCATGAGGGCAAGCGCGACCATGTTGGCTGCAAAGATGAGACCGATGATGACGCTGCAGTAGATCAGGTCCAAGTACCAGGCAAGCCAGACGCCGCAGGGGGTCTCGGAGAAGGCGAAGATGTAGTTGGAGGGATCGTAGAACTGATTGCAGCCTTCCCCGAAGCAGAAGGGGGCGTGCGCCAGGGCCAAAAGCCACGCCAATGCTGTAAATGTTTCTGTACCGCCTACAGTGGTGCACTTTGCGTGGGCTAGTCAGCCACACACCATACACAGAACACACTCACCTATCCAAACACGTGTGTTCCTCTTGGAGAAGGTCCAGGCGTAGACGCTGGGATGGCAGACGGCGGCCAGGCGATTGAAGGCGATCAGCAGGATGTTGTGCAGGCTGGCCACCCAGAACACCTGGCAGAGCTGGCCAACCTTTGAGCCCACCATGCCGGTCGACAGCTGGGACTGACTGAAATGCAGAGTCCAATCGTCAGACCACTGAACGTCCACCTGGGACTTCAATGCTTAGATGTTCAGACGACCAGATGTTCAGGTGATCAGATGTTCAGATGGTCAGATGATCAGATGTTCAGTTGTAGACCAACCTGATAGTCATGGGGGCCACCCAGAGGGCGAAGGCTGCCAAGGGGATGCAGTCGGCCACGGCCAGCGACGCAGAAAGCGTGGCAAAGGACGACTGTTTCATTGAGGGCAACTTGAGAACGTGACTACCCGTCAGCGCGTTGACGACACAGCATGAACCGCTGAGGCAGAAGATGAGCAGGCCGAGTAGGACGTTGCTCAGGCCGTCGGCCGTGACCACAAAGAGGACTTCAGATCTGCTGCTGCTGCTGGCATCACTGGGCAAGGTGTCGTTGGACATACTGGATTGTCTGGCAGGTCGCCCTGGTTTCGGCTACGTACGTACGTAGCTGATTCGTCCACTTGTGAACGGCGCTTTCGCTGAGTCCGACTGAGGCCGCTGATTTCAATTGCGTCGCATGAGCTGCTTGGCAAGGAAGGTCGAGTCGACGGGCGCGCCGTCATCAAACGCATAATTGAATTTCATAAAGAACCGAGCCGAGCTAATCAAAAGCCGGCTGAGGCCGGTCGGTCCTTCGTCAATTGGCCCGATTGCTTACAGTTCTGGCCATCTTTCTCAAGAGCGCCCCGAGCGTTCGCGACCTTTCATCCAGTAGGTTTGGTCCGAAGCGAATTTTTCATGCGTATGATTGGCACTAACCCTCTACGCAGCGCACCCCATCGTCTTGTGGCATCACACGGTAAGGTGCAGTACGGTCAACAATGATGGAAAGCATAGAGCACAGCGACAGAACGAGGAGAAATCATGAATATTGCAAGCTGACTACCGTATCGCGTAACTCAAGTCTTGTCGCTTTGTCAATTTATGGTAGTGTCCCTGGATTGTCACTAGCTCCGGGTGCGTTTCTGAAGTCATCTATGCATGGACAGATGCAAAATTGCATGAGAACAACACACTCATCTTCATGAACAATATCATCACCTTGTTCGACGACTTTTCCCGCCTTGATGACACTGATGGAATCTGCCGTCTGTACGGTGGACAGTCGGTGTGCAATGATGATGCACGTGCGACCCTGGCGCGCCCTGCCCAGTGCATCTTGCACAACCTGTGGTTAGGTAAGTACCGTACAACAGTTCACCAGTAATAGTAACTAGCGGCCTGGGCGCGCGCCTTCGGCGCGCGCGGAGAAAAGCCCTGCGCGGGCTCGCTTCGCTCGCCCGCTCCAGGCTTTTCGTCTCGCTCGGCGCTGCGCGCCTCGCTCGACAGCCGCCGCCTAACCTCTCATTTCCTTCACTGTATGACAATACCCGCTTGGTTCGATTCCCGTGCTTGGAAGAAAGCTTTGTTGATGCAAAAGTTATCATTTGCGGATTTTTTGCGCAACGTGCTAAACTCTGCGAAGATGCACACTTGCTACCCTATCATGCTGTCATATTGCCTTCCATGCATCACATTCCATGGGGCCTCCGCAGTCTATAGCGAAACTAAAAAATTTTAATTTTCTCACTTACAGTATGCCTACGCGTGGCGTGGCTAGGCGTGTGGAGTTGCACATTGCCTACCCTACATAGCTGGCATACCAACCGCTTCGACCGCCTTTCCAAGCGCGCTCCACGGTCGTCTGAGAAATTCAAAAATTCGAATTTTCTCGGCTACAGTATGCTTTCTCGCGTAACGGACCAGTTTCGGCACATCTGCGGGCCCGCCCCAGGGTAGCGCCCCATAGGCCGGGAAGGCCTATGGGCCCAGTCGGGCAGGACGATTGGATCAAACATAGTCACAGACACACAACCGGCGATTAAGGGGTAGAACTAGCGGCCTGGGCGCGCGCCTGCGGCGCGCGCGGAGAAAAGCCCTGCGCGGGCTCGCTTCGCTCGCCCGCTCCAGGCTTTTCGTCTCGCTCGGCGCTGCGCGCCTCGCTCGACAGCCGCCGAATCACGTCTCTTTACTGTGTGACAACACCTGCTGGGTTCGATTCCCGTGCTTGGAAGAAACTTTTGTTGATGGAAAGTTGTCATTTGCGGATTTTCTGCGAAACGTTCTAAACTCTGTGAAGTTGCACAACTTGCTACCCTATCATGCTGTCATATTGCCTTCCATGCATGACCTTCCATGGGGCCTCCGCAGTGTATAGCGAAACTCAAAAGTTTGAATTTTCTCACTTACAGTATGCATACGCGCGGCGTGGCTAGGCGTGTGGAGTTGCACATTGCCTACCCTACACAGCTGGCATACCAACCGCTTCGCCCGCCTTTCCAAGCGTGCTCCATGGTCGTCTGAGAAATTCAAAAATTCGAATTTTCTCGGCTACAGTAGGCTTTTCCGCGTAACGGACCAGTTTCGGCAAATCTGTGGGCCCGCCCCAGGGTAGCGCCCCACAGGCCGGGTTGGCCTACGGGCCCAGTCGGGCGGGACGATTGGAGCAAACAGAATCACAGACAGACGCACAGACAACCAGGGATTAAGGGGAAGAACTAGCGGCCTGGGCGCGCGCCTTCGGGGCGCGCGGAGAAAAGCCCTGCGCGGGCTCGCTTCGCTCGCCCGCTCCAGGCTTTTCGTCTCGCTCGGCGCTGCGCGCCTCGCTCGACAGCCGCCGACTCATTTGCCTTTTGTTTCACTGTATGATGATATCTGCTCGGTTCGATTCCCTTGCTTGGAACAAATTTTTGTTGATCGAAAATTTATCATTTGCGGATTTTTTGCGCAGCGTGATAAACTCTGTGCAGTTGCACACTTGCTACCCTATCATGCTGTCATATCGGCTTCCAAGCATGACCTTCCATGCGGCTTCTACAGTCTATAGCGAAATTCAAAAATTCGAATTTTCTCACTTACAGTATGCCTGCGCGCGGCGTAGCTAGGCGCACAAAGTTGCACATTGCCTACCCACACACTTGACATACCAACCGCTTCGCCCGCCTTTCCAAGCGTGCTCCACGGTCGTCTCGGAAATTCAAAAATTGGATTTCCTCGGCTACAGTAAGCTTTTTCGCGTAACGGACCAGTTTCGGCAAATCTGCGGGACCACCCAAGGGTAGCGCCCCATAGGTCGCCAGGGTTTACGGGCCCAGTCGGGCGGGACGATTAGGGGAAACAGACAGACAGACAGACAGACAGACAACCGGCGATTAAGGGGTAGAACTAGCGGCCTGGGCGCGCGCCTTCGGCGCGCGCGGAGAAAAGCCCTGCGCGGGCTCGCTTCGCTCGCCCGCTCCAGGCTTTTCGTCTCGCTCGGCGCTGCGCGCCTCGCTCGACAGCCGCCGTCTAACCAGTGAACCACTCATCCAACAGACCGGCTCAGGTTAATAGGTATGCGGCAAAATTTGAAATTTGAATTTTCTCAATACCGTTTACTTCTACGCGTCTATACCGCGTACCTACACTCCTGCTCCATTGCCCTACCCAGCTGGCATATCAGCTTTCTTGCACGCCCTGCCAAGTACGCTCCATGGTCTATAGCGAAATTTAAAAGTTTGAATTTTCTCACTTACAGTATACCGTACAGCGTCGTGGCTGGGTGCGTGAAGTTGCACACTGCCCACCCTACACACCAGCCATACCACCCGCTTCGCCCGCCTTTCCAAGGAGGCTCCACTGTCTAGACCGAAATTCAAAAATTTGAAATTTCTCGTCTACCGTAGGCTTTCCCGCGTCACGGACCAGTTTCGGCACGCCTCCGGCCCAGGCCCAGGGCAGCGCCCCATAGCTGGGATCGGTCCGCCGGGCCAGTCGGGCGGGGTGATTGTGGGCGACAGACAAACAGACAGACAGACAACCGGGGATTAATGGGAGGAACAACAGAGCATGTGATACATACTGTAGCTGGAATTCAAATGCGCAGATTTGCACTCTGATTGAAATTTTATAAATAGGCAGACATTCAACATTTTCGCATTCAGTACCAAGGGCGGAGGTTGCTTCATCGAGCAGAAGGATTTCAGGCTCTTTGATTAAGCAGTGGCAGTGCGCTGTTTCTGTCCGCATGACAGATGTGTCCCTTTCTCACCCACTGAGGTCGTGTTACCCTGAAGACGTTACGTTCTATAGAGCCTCCTGTGGCAGCACCCACGGCAAAATCATGTACATTACTGCGACTTACATCCTACTGTTACAGGGTGGGCCAAAAAAAGTGAGACCCCTAACTTCGCGACCGCCGTTCTCGAGCGTGACGGCGCATATCAAGCCCCAAGTTGGACAGGACATACTACAGGGTGTTTTTGACGAGGTACCAAAATTTCAGCCCATTTCGTACACCAAAGAGAAGATGGCGTCGTTTTGCGCAGGGTCATGTCGAAAATCGCATGCGGCGCTTTTCACTGCAGGAGATCGTGCTGGAGCTGCAGCTCCAGCACGATCTCCTGCAGTGAAAAGCGCCGCATGCGATTTTCGACATGACCCTGCGCAAAACGACGCCATCTTCTCTTTGGTGTACGAAATGGGCTGAAATTTTGGTACCTTATCAAAAACACCCTGTAGTATGTCCTGTCCAACTTGGGGCTTGATATGCGCCGTCACGCTCGAGAACGGCGGTCGCGAAGTTAGGGGTCTCACTTTTTTTGGCCCACCCTGTATTTTATCGCACTAGGAAACGCTAAACACTCATACAAATCGAAGGATATGACCAAAATTCCTAAAGCCTGTAGATTTCAGAATGCGCTGGCGTATCCATTTCACAATGTATAGGACAACAACAATTGCTCCTGGCAACTCAAGAGAAGTGGCCAGAGCCAACCAGTGGCAGGGAAGCGATGAACTCGTGAGTGAATGTCGGCTTGTCTTGAAGTTAGACAGGAATGTAGCGTATGCGCCTTGAAGCTAGCCTAGCGCGGCGATGACTTCTCAAACAATCAGAGAAGGTCGTCATCGGCATCGCGCAGCAACGCGACGCCACGAAAGTCTCGATATCACGACACGGGAAACGGACGTCATTGCTGGGTTCGATATCACAGATCACCAAAGCTGCGTTCCTCTTTCTATGCAACGCCACCTTGTCCCGAGGGTAGCGCTTCCACATTGAACACCGGATAAGGCGGCCCTTTTGGGGCGACCGCGTTCCCTTGGGGCCGACGGCGGGAGTGGGACTTCGGAGCTGCGGTGGTGACGTTCGACCGCCGCTTCGCCCGTCCGCAACACAGCGTCTCGGCCACCGCGGAGCGCAGATCTCGGTTGAAGATCAGTAGAATGAAGCTGAAGTTTGTTTGGCCTGCTGCGGAGAAAGTGAGACGTTCAAATGGACGCGGTACAGTATGCCCACCCGTTGCTGGCCTGGCACTGTTGCCAAGCCAGCGTGGTGGTCAGGAACCAGCCCCACTTCTCAGAGGCGAGTTTGGGACACTCTGGCAGCGCTCGACTCTTGAAACATTGAAGTACAAGGCGTTTTCTCGCAGTGGTGGTGTGCGGGTGTTATTGCTGAACAAATTGATGTGGTTCGTGGGCGCTGCCAGAGCGCCTGGAGAGGAGGTGGTAGCTGCAGATGGTCAGCTCCAGAGAGAAGCTGTTGATCACTGACTGGGCGAAGTAGCGCCTCTCTCGTCGGCGCCTCTGTTCGTTTTAGTCGTCTAGCGTCACAGTGACTGACTGAATGCACCCAAGTGAAGCTTGCCTGTCAGTGGCGCTTCCTTACCATACATCGTTCATCTCCTCACCCTGTTATAGTGGATCATGAAGGCAAGTGCGACCATATTGGCCCCAAAGATGAGCCCAATGACGACGCTGGAGTAGACTAGATCCAAGTACCAGGCCAGCCAAACGCCGCAGGGGGTCTCGGAGAAGGCGAAAATGTAGCTGGAAGGATCGTAGCCCATAAACCCGCGTTATTGCTTTAAAGCAACCCGCATCAGCTATTGAAATTTGGGGTTTTCGCCATGCATCCTTCTCGATATGGTACTTATCCCATACTATTATTTTAGTAGGGTACTCATCCAGTATCGATAAATTTTTTCCCGTAATGAGATTTCTCAGTACGCGATTTGGGACGATTCCCATACTAAGTTTCACTCAACCCGCCATCCGGCCTGGATTCCCATAGTGAGATTTCTCAATACTGGATCACGTATGCGAATCCCGTATCATCCTAATCTATTCCCGTATTATGATTTTCTTTACATGACCGGGCCTTCTCTATCAGCGACCGGTTCTAATTCGCGTACTATGTTTATCTCTTTATCCGATCACACTTCGTCGCTTACTTACAGGGTGTCTGCGACTTACCTTATACATTTAGATTTGAATAACTCAAGCAAGGGAGCGAATTTTTTGATGCAGTTTGTTGCATTCGACAGAGAAAACCCTGACAATTCAAGTGGGTAAGTATCAATGAGTTTTGTCTGTTGTATCTTGTATGGATTACGGTGCTTTCTAGTGTTTCCCACAATAATTTCTATTCTAGCGTCAGCCCCTCCGGCTGTGGAACAATTCAAAACACTCCACGTGAAGGTTCACACCGCAGGTTCTGCAATAGTAGTTCACCGTCGTCGCCGTCATTGTCGGCGTTGTTGTCTTAGGCTTAGTTTTAGGCTTAGGCTTAGGCTTAGGCTTAGTTTTGGGCTTAGGTTTAGGCTTAGTTTTAGGTGTAGACTTAGGCTTAGTTTTGGGCTTAGGCTTAGGCTTACGCTTAGGCTTAGGCTTACACTTAGTTTTAGGCTTAGGCTTAGGCTTAGATTTAGGCTTAGGCTTTGGCTTACACTTGGGTACAGGGTTTTTCCGCTTAAGCTCCCCCCCCCCCCCCCCGCATAAGCGCCCCGGGGCGCTTACGAGGTTTTCACTGCCACATTAGCGCCCCGGGGCGCTTACGTGGTGCCAAAGTTTTTCGCCATGATGGCAGTAAAATAGCGGGTCCGATGGGTAAATTACCCGAGAAAGCTTGGAATATTGCAAAAGCATCACATCTCAGGCCTATGTCAGGCGAGCTCTAATGATATGTGAAGCTGTAAATTGCTCAAATCGCGCATATATGTGGTTTGGCAGAGACTGAGGAAGCTGTGTAGGTCGCTCGCACCGAGTTACAGGGCCTCATTTTGTGTTGAAGTTCAGTGTAACTACCCGATGTGATGTCTTTGGGGCTGAAAATTGTCGGTTGGACACTTAGAGAACCTTATAAATGCACAGAAAGCCATAACAAGTCACCAGAACTCCCCTACAATACTTTAGAGCATTTTCTGCTTTAGCGCCCCGGGGCGCTTAGATGGCGCCAACTTTAGGTCGTCTCAGGACCCATTTCAACGTAAGCGCCCCGGGGCGCTTAAGCGGAAAAACCCGCTAAATGTCTTGGGCTTAGGCAACCCTAGGCTTCAGCTGAGCTGTCGTCATCGTCGTCATCGTTGTTGTTGTCGTGGTCATCATCACCATCGTCGTAGTCTCCGTCGAACGGATATTTTTGCCAAGGTGATAGTAGTGTTACCGCGGCTTTAAAGGAACAACACAGGTGACGAAAGTGCCACATAAGAACGCGGCCTAGTCCTTCGAGGTTTCTCCACACTCTTATGCATCTATTCCATGCAATAGATGTGCACTATCGACGCCTTGACAGGGCAGCGGCGAGGGAGTCCCGGGTCGACGACCCAAAAGCCCCGGGACTCTTTTGGGGTGCTGAGAGTCCCAGGGCGTCGACCCGGGGCCAAATGTAACACTGCCTCTAACCGGTACTGTATGGTGCATACAAAGCTCAATACAGGAATGAGACTCCAGATTCTGTACTAAAAGATTCCTTTACGGTATGCATAGTCAAAAGAAAATCTTAGTATGCGATTTGGTGGCGGGCCCGGCCGGTCGCCGACAGTCTATGTCAATACGGGATGGATCCCTGAAAGAAAATGTTAGTACGGGATGATTCGCCGAATGAATAATCTTAGTACGCGAAAATGGACGCTTCCCGGGCGGACTTATCTTAGTATGCGATGCAAAATCAATCGCGAGCAGAAAATTATTAGTTAGATATGCAAGTAATATTGATAATTTTTTAGCGCAGGTTTATGGGGTAGAACTGATTGCAGCCTTCCTCGAAGTAGAACAAGGCGTGTGACAGGGCCAAGAGCCAGGCCACTGCTGAAGCACTTGTATGTACCATGTACCTCATTGTATGCACATTACGAGGGCTAACATAAGCAACACAGAAGCGACAGCTGTCCCACCTATCCAAATGCGCGTGTTCCTCTTGGAGAAGGCCATTGCGTAGACCTTGGGATGACAAACTGCATCCAGCGAGGCGATCAGCAGTATGTTGTGGAGGCTGGCCACCCAGAAGATCTGGCAGAAGTGGCCCACCTTGAAGCCCACGAAGCTCGTCGACCACTGGGATTGGCTGGAATGCGGAGAAACCATGGAAGTCATTCTGGGCCGTCAGGTGTTCAGATGTTCAGTTATTCAGACGTTCAGTTGTTGAGGTGTTCAGATGTTCAGGCATTCAGATGTTCAATTGTTAAGATGTTCAGATGTTCAGTTGTTCAGGTGTTCAGATGTTCAGTTGTTCAGGTGTTCAGACGTTCAGTTGTTCAGATGTGTTCAGATGTTTAATTGTTCAGATGTTCAGATGTTCAGGTGTTCAGATGCTCAGTTGTTCAGGTGTTCGTTATGTGGGCCCACCTGATAGTCATGGGGGACACCCAGAAGGCGAAGACGGCCAAGGCTGTGCAGTCGGCAACGGCCAGTGACGCCGAGAGAGTGGCAAAGGATGACTCTTTCATGGAGGGCAACTTGAGAACGTGACTGCCCGCCAGTGCGTTGACGGTGAAGCCGAAACCGCTGAGACAGAAGATGAACAGGCCGACGAAGAGGTCGCTGAGGTTGTCGATTGTGACCACAAGGAGAACTTTGGAGCCGACTTCGTCGCTGGACAAAGTGTCGTTTGTCATGTTGGGTTCATTGACAGGGCCTATGAGATGCTGGTGTGGCTGTTGGCGTTCGTTTGTGGACCCGGACGTTCTTTTCTGAGGGAGTCAACTACCTCAATTCCGCCACGCGAGCTGCAGGTCGAGCGCAACGGTCGAATAGACTTACCTACCTACCTACCTAATTGAATTTCACAAGCGGCGTCGAGGTAATGGAAGTCCGGCTCAGATTAACTACGTTCCAGTTGGCTTTGCCTTCAGCCGAGCGTGGATAGTGGCTACTGTCCGACTGGCGAGTAGTGGTGGCAATTTTCCAAAAATAAAACCAAGTAAGTAACTAAGTAAGTACTTAGTTTTTCAGAAAACTAAGTAAAACTAAGTAAGTAAAGCGTGCTTACTTAGTTTCTAACAAAACTAAGTGAGTACTCAAAAATTCTAAGTAAACTAAGTAAGTAAACTGAGCAAGCAAACAAACGAAAATTGAGGTAAATCTCACCTTGTAAATGGTGGCATATTGTTAACTCGAAGTTACCAAGGCCCAAATGGTCTCCAAGACACAGTTATTTTGCAGTGTTGACATTCTTTGAGTAGCTCATCGAAGAAAAGCCAGAACAAACTGGGCAATATGCGATTATACAGCGTTACAATAGGCCAAAATGTCAAGAATTTGGTTTACTTAGATTCATACTTAGTTATTTAAAACTAAGTAAAACTGAGTAAGTACGAAAGAGTACTTAGTAAATTTCGCAAAACTAAGTAAGTACGGGCCTGAAAAACTAAGTATGAGTACGAGTAAGTATACTTAGTTTCCCAAAAATAAAACTAAGTAAGTAAGAAACTAAGTACTCAGTTTCAAAACAACTAAGTAAAACTAAGTAAGTACTTACTTAGTTTCAAGCTGCCACCACTACTGGCGAGTGCTCACAGTTCTACTGGGCGTCATTTTGTACACTGCCTTCTCATGCAATTGTTCCCGCTGATTTGTTTCTCGGAAAATGGAACGGAAGATTGAAGGCTGTGAAATGACAGTCTAGATGTTTCACGAGTTTGCTCTGTCAGCAGCGTAAGCAGTGGACCGTTAGAACGAGAAGCAAATATAATTTGTACGGAAAGTCCACTACAAGATCGCATCATTTCAAGTCTTGCCGCTTGGTCAGTTTGTGGTAGTGTCCCTGAAGTGTCACTAGCTCCTGGTGCGTTCCTGCAATCAACACGCAGACATCCAAAATTCCATTCTACGAATATTAAAAATACGGTTGTTCACTAACAAAATCTAAATCTTTACCTCTTTCAACGACTTTTCCCGCTTTGATGACACTGATGGAATCTGCCGTCTGTACAGTGGACAGCCTGTGCGCAATGATGATGCACGTGCGACCCTGACGCGCCTTGTCCAGCGCCTCTTGCACAACCTGTGGATATGTGATGGGGTTAAGCAAGCTTTAGGTTAAGATGATTTATCGTCTGCTGCTCTCATGCCTTAGGTCCCCAGGGTGTTTCACTGTCCGCTAACCTTTACTGTTTGTCTGAGAACCTGCTCTATGTTTTGGTTAGCTAAGGGTGCTTATAAGCGTTCGCTCTCTTCTAATTCGGAGTCCTGCTTGCGAAGAAAGACCGAAAACAAAACAAATGTGAACCACGCAAAAGTGGTATCACATAATGGTGGCCACAGCAGGGCCCCATCCATCCCAGGATGGCAAAGAAGACGCCAGAGAAGATCAAGACGTGGAGCGCCCGACGAGAAAGCGACAGCGGGCCAGAGGGACAACGGCAAAGCGATCCGAGTTGGAACCGAAGCGGTCCAGACGACGACAGTGGAGTTCCCAGCCTCAGGACCCCAAAGGAAGCGGCCGAGGACTGGATGCCTGCGAAGAAGCAGAGAATCGTGGACGCAGGAGACCTGTGAAGGAAGCAGCAGCCTGCGACACACAGACTGGACTAGCCGAGTGGGGCTATCGAGGTGAGCAAGCCGTCTCTCAAGAAGACGTTGCGGCGCATGAAGATGGGTTAAAGAAGACAAAGCAGAAAAGGCCACCACGACTTGTAAGATCTTAGGACTGCATTCGTTCGTGCTTGCGTTTGTTTTGGTACTAAGTAGCCAGATAAGAGTGCTTAAGGCTTTCCGAAGAGGGGGGATATGTGATGGGGTTAAGCAAGCTTTAGGTTAAGATGATTTATCGTCTGCTGCTCTCATGCCTTAGGTCCCCAGGGTGTTTCACTGTCCGCTAACCTTTACTGTTTGTCTGAGAACCTGCTCTATGTTTTGGTTAGCTAAGGGTGCTTATAAGCGTTCGCTCTCTTCTAATTCGGAGTCCTGCTTGCGAAGAAAGACCGAAAACAAAACAAATGTGAACCACGCAAAAGTGGTATCACAGATAGATAAGTGCCGTGTGACGCATCAGTGTCACCTACCGAGTAACTACACCAAAATAGTGTATGTGGTACCCTATGTAGGGTACCTATGTTGGTAGAATTTAGGTGTGCTGATTAGCCCTCTGTAATTGTAATTTCACAAACACATAAGCAGATGTCCAACCTTTTCGCTTTCGGTGTCAAGGGCGGAGGTAGCTTCGTCGAGCAGAAGGATTTTGGGTTCTCTGACTAAAGCTCTAGCAATGGCAATGCGCTGTTTCTGTCCTCCAGACAGATGTGTGCCTTTCTCGCCCACTGAGGTCTTGTAACCCTGAAGACAACATTGCATGAACGAAGAAGACAAGTGGCAACAGCAATGATACCTATGTAGCTGTTTATGCACGACTGGCATTTACTTATTTGTTCGCACTTCGCAACTGCGCAACATACCACTAGGTATACAAATCAAAAGTAATACCGTCAACCGCCGAATAGTGGTGCGCACCACTATTAATTCAACCGGTTGTTAGCCAGATTTATAACCTCAGAATACGTGCTGATTAGCCGACGAGAGTCCGTACTGCTGACCATTTCAACGGGATTCTAAGGTAAAATGTGCCAATTATGAACACAGAGCAGTTTCGTCAGATGTAGAGCAGCTTGCTTGCACAAAATGTCTTGTTAAAGGCGTTAGACTGTCCCCAAATAGTAGTGCGTGCACCACTACTTGGATGTGCACCACTATTAATTCAACTTCGAACTGCCACGCACTACTATTTGGACGTGCACCATAATTTGGACGTGCACCTCTATTCGGCGGTTCACGGGAAGGCTACCTATAGGCCACAATGCTCTGTATGTGACTTCAGACGAACTGACAGACGCATTCAGTCCACAAGTGGATCCACAAGTCTTGCAACCGAAGTCTGCAAACCAACCAGTGGCAGTGAGGCTATGAACTCATGAATGTTGGCCTGTCTCGCCGCCTCCTCCACTCGTTCATGAGAAATCTGCAGGCTCCGCTCGTCCGACTCCATGCCATACTTGATGTTCTCAGCAATGGAACAGTTGAACAACACCGGCTCCTGGCTGACGATCGAGATTTGGTGACGCAGATAGGCAGGGTTCAGCTGGCGCAAATCCCGCGAGTCGATAGTCTGGCAAAGGATACATTCTGTGGTTTCCGGCACACCACTGAAACACGTCCAAGTCTCGTCGTTTTAGGCCTTACCACTCGTCCGTCAGTGGCGTCGTAGAAGCGTTCAAGCAGTGACACGACAGTACTCTTGCCGCAGCCGCTGCCGCCAACCAGAGCCAATGTTCTGCCTGGGTCAACCTTGAGGTCCAGACCCTTGAGCACCATCACGTCTTTTCTCGTGGGATAGTAGAAGTGAACGTCGTCGAAGGCGATGCTGCCCTCCAATTCCTGTTGGTACAGAGTGGGCCAGTATTTCGAATACTGCAATTGCAATTTGTTGAAGCGGACCGGTTTTAGACCCTCTTCAGAGAATGAGTCAATGGCGGGCTTGATGGAAAGCATCTTGAAAATGAGGCCGGCCGCCAGCCTTGCTTTGAGGTATTCTGGGAAGTAAGCAGTGGCCCACCCGAGGGAACTCGAAGTAAAACCAATCGCGAAAAGTGTCCTGTAACAACAATCGTTCTGGGTTACCTAACTATAAAACTCCAATAAAACGGCACGCATCACCTGAACACGTCGATGGGAGTTATCATGCCTTCTTGGACCAGATAGGCTCCAAAACGAAAGGTGATCCCATAGGCGAAGAAATAGGCGGCCGACGCCAAGCCGTAAGCCACCCCTTGTAGCAGTCCTCTCTTTATGGCGTTTCTGTAGGGCAGGAGAAGCTTGTCTGACGCCTCGGTGTAAAAGGTGCGCTCTCTCGTCAGCGATTGGACCGTTTGAACGTTGTCAATGGCTTCTGTGGCCACCTGAATCACGGCAAATACCGTAATCGCGGAATCCAGGCGGTTGTACGTTACAGACCTTCCCAGCTTCCTCCAGCAGCTTGACGTTGCCCTCGTGCGCGCCCTCCTCGTACCTTCCCTCGAGGTAGCTGCCGACGGTGCCGAAGGGGAAGACGACGCAGGCTACCAACGCCAGCATCCAGTTGAAGTAGAAGGCCAGGACGATTCCCACGATCAGCGACAGAATCGCCTCCACCACTCCGCCAAGTCGGGCGTCGATCGCCTGGTAAAGTGACAGTTGTGTGCGTTGTGGTGGACAGTAGCAGCTTATAACTGTTGGGCGCAGCTCTGAGAACCTACCGTTTTGACGTTTCTGGCATCCGTAGCCAGCCGGGTGCAGAGGCGGCCGGTCGAGTGGGTTGTCTGGTCGAAGAAGGCCGCGTCTTGTCTCAGGATATTGCGAAACACCTTCAGTCGCAGTCGCGTGGTCAGTCTCTCGCCGGCCCAACCGAATAGAGTGGTCTGCAACGCGTGTGGCATTCATTAAATGTATGTAGCACATTGCTGTAGAGCTCTTCTAGATTATAACTGTAGGTAGGCGCAAGTCGTGTACGTGTACCCCAGCCAACATGGTCAGTCCTTCGAACAGTCCAATGGCGACAAAGATTGAGGCCCACTTGACCGCCTCTTGCATTAGCTCACTCCCACGTTTCGTGAACATCTGAAACGGGAAACGGACCACCGAGTCAGTTGGTTGACGACAGGGTGGTGCATAAACTGGTTGCATAGCACAGCGCCCACATACCCCCATAATGTCGCTGTAGACCAAGGCGAAAGCAGGCTCCGACAAGCCTGAGAGCGCGAAGATTACAGCACCAACGAAGAGAATGCACCATTCGGGCCTCGACGCCTTGACGATCTGGACGAAAGTCGCCCTGGCAGCGCCTTCCTCCTTCATCTCGCGCAGCATTCGCTCCTGGACAGATGGCAGAGTTGCCACACTCTCCTTGTCCTATTCATCATTGCTTGAACAGAGAGAACGCACCTTTTCCGCGTCAGCCGCCAGCCCCTCTGTCTTGCTCAGGTTGCTCAGAACGCCCACTGAAATGGCGTCATCTGGAGGCTCATCGAAGACATGCTCGGGATACTCCGAGCCTTTGGCGATGGGCACCGATCGCTGTCTCGACATGAAGTTCTCAACGAGACTTGGCTGGTCAGCGTAGAAGCGCTTGAGACTGCCAGTGGCATTTGGGACGATGGGAGAACGAGGCGTCATCCCTCTTGCCTCTAACATAGGGTTATTAAGGACGTACAGTAAGTATCTTGTTGCGATGATTCTGGCTGCGAAGTGCCCAGCTTCCTCTGCTGTACCTTCGATTTGGCTGATTTTCTCGGCTTCCTCTTCCTCGTCGGGGCTTATGTATCCGGTGACGCTGTCAATCATCTGGACCTTCACCAGGGAATGATACCTGCAATTGTGCATAGATCATTCCAGTCCACCACTAGTTAACATTTCAGTAGACTCACAGCCCTTCCTCGTTTGCCATCAGTTCATCATGGGTGCCAATTTCCTGAATTTCCCCTTTCTCAAAGGTGATGATTTTGTCAGCATTCCTGATGGTTGACAGCCGGTGGGCGATGACAATGGTGGTTCTGCCTTCTCTAGCCTGCATGACAAGAGGCCCACGAGTTCATTCATACATGGCAGGCAGTTGGAACATGCATGCCCCACTGGATGTGTGGTGGTGGTATATAGATCCTCTGAACCTATAGACCTCTCTGAATGTCGTGTGCTCAAGAACACTGTTTAGTGTCAGAAGAAACCGCAAGACACCTTGTCCAAGGCCTCCTGTACCACGCCCTCAGACTCGCTGTCCAGAGCAGAAGTGGCTTCGTCCAGCAGCAGGATCTTCGGGTCTCTCACCAGTGCTCTGGCGATGGCCACCCGCTGCTTCTGGCCTCCCGATAGCTGAGCACCTCTTTCGCCAACTAGTGTTTGGTAGCCCTGAAGGCAAAATGTTCACTGGGTGCACACCTTCAGTCCTTTGATTGCACAAACTTCTTCGGCTTCGCTTGTTCAGGCTTAGGCTCTTCTTTGGCAGGGGCAGCGCGAACGCCAGCCCCCAGACGAAAAAATTACGCAGTAGGCGATCCCAACTTGGGAAGGCCTCAGAGGTCAGCCCACCCGAGGTGCAATGGATGAGCCTCGCCCTGGAGGCGCTGCCTGCTTGATCGCAGCTACCTCCCTGCCAGGTAAGTTTATGAGAGTCGCAATTCTGCCTTCGTTACCGTGTCTATCGACAGAGCGCGCGCGGGTGCTGCTCCGTTTCGAAAAATCAATAGTATGTGCTGCGCAGCACTAGCGTCTTTCGCGGAGCCCGCTGTAGCTGGCCTTCAGTGCAGGCGCATTCGAATATAGATTGCGGGAAAGGGCGCCAAAACAACTTGCAAGTATCATCATTGGCACTTAACGCGCCATGCGGCTCGCTAGTCTGCGGACGTTGCTACCTTAGGCAAGCTGCTGATGAATTGGTGGGCGTTGGCTTCTCTGCAAGCTCTGACGATGTCTTCCATGGTGACGTCTTCGCGTCCATAACGAAGGTTTTGCTCGACGGTGGCGTCAAACAGCACTGGCTCTTGGGACACGACGGCCGTCGCCTGGCGCAGCCACTTGATGTTTATCTCAGAGATGTCTTCGTCGTCGATTCTGATCTGTAGAGCGCACTTTTGGACTTGATAGTTGAGACTCGAACAAATGGTTGAATCTGTAGGCATACTCAACCACCTTTCCGTTGATAGGGTCGTAGTATCTCTGCAGCAGCTTCACAACAGTGCTCTTGCCGCAACCACTGGGGCCCACCAGCGCCACGGTTTCACCAGGGTTGGCGGTGAAGCTCACTCCTTTCATCACCTGAAATCTTGACAGGTGTGTGTCAAAGCAAGCCTTGCGGCCCTGAAGGAACCTTCTTACCTGCACGGTGCTCCTGCAGGGATATGCGAAGTCGACACTGTCGAACGTGATCTTGCCCTTGCACTCCTTGGGGACCACGCCTTCTTCAGAGTAGGCGTCGATCTCGGGCACCTTGAAGATTGTTGCAGAGAACAGCTTTGTGGAAAGGGTGCTTTGGTCCGACGCGTCCACTAACCCTGTCAATGATCTCGAACACAGCCGCCGCGGCGCCCTTGGCGGTGACCAGCACGGCGTACTGGGGGCCCGCCTCGCCGATGGCGAACGAGCCGAACATCACGGCGAAGAAGACCTCGAGACCAACGTTTGCATTTCGCTAGTGCAAGGCATATTCAGACCAGCGCTCTTTGCTTTCTCACCGTCAGTATCGTCATCGGTGTCACTTCCTCGGCGTCGAGCAGCAGTGCTCCCACGTAGAAGGCCAGGCCGTAGCTGAGGTACATGACGAAGAAGGTGGCGAACAGGCCCATGCCCATGTAGAAGGCCTTGAGGACGCCGTCCCTCTTGCCCTTCTCCAACTCCTTCTCGTACCTTCGGCTCTCGCGCTCCTGCCCGTTGAAGGCCATCACCGTCCGAATGCAGGACAGGGCCTCCTCGGCGATGGCCCCCGCCGTAGCGTAGACCTCGTTCTCCCGCTTGGCGGTGCTCTCCATCAACTGAGAGGGATTGGGAGATGAAGTTTGTAACCAGTTGTTCGAATTGGATTTGTCCACCGCACTGGACAAATGCCGTAATGGCGGCCACAAATATGGTCATCATCATAAAAGTCACAAATGGAAATGCAAATTACCGATTGGCAGATACGGATTGTCTGGTTCAGTCAGCGGTCACTCCTAGAGCTACAAGCATGTCAATGGTCAAGACCACCGGCTGACCGTATAGCGTCAGCTTTGCACACAATGGACCGAATTTGCAGACTCGTATTTGCAAGTTTCCCCAGTTCTGATTCCTCACATTGGAGAGCCACCAGCCGACGACGGCCAGCAAGGGAGTAAAGATTAGCATGGCCAGAGTAAGCTTCCAGCTGTAGAAGAGTGCTATGGCGAATCCAGCGAGGATGTTCATCGTGTACTGCAGCAGCAGGCCCAACTTGTCCCCCACTCCCTCCCTGATGCGCTCGATATTGCTGAAAGGTACGGTAGCTACAGTAACTAGCTACAGGCCAACTGGTCGCGTTGGAAAGTACCCGGGCGCCTAATGTACATACGTAGCTTACTCACTCGAAGAATTTGCTGGTGGCGGTTCCTGTCTTGTGCTCGTCGAACCAGGCGATGTCCTGCCGTAGTATGGCCTTGAAGAAGGCCAGACGAATACGGTAGATCTGGTTCTCGCACGTGGTCAACCAGCAGGCCGTCTGAACCAGTGGCCGAACGTCATGCGCCCTTTCAATCTTTTCAGTTGTCGTCGTCACACCTGCAGAAAGGCGGAGAACATGGTGACCACGCCGAAGATGACGTGGTACCACGTGTAGAAGTTGGCCTCCTGCAGGAACTCCTGCATGGTGAAGTTGTCCCCTCCCCCAGGACTGGGCCCCGCCGTCTGAGAGCCCAGCGAGGCCGACTGGGCGTTGATGAAGGTCTCTGACATCCCTCCAATGAGAATGGAGAGGAAGGGCATAGCAGCCCCGTCGATCGCTGACACCAGTAGCCCCACCGTGATCAAGACGTAGTCCCAGCCTTGGGCGTAGCGGAACTAAAAAGATTTGGATGTCTTGTGTTGTTTGTATGACGGCTTCTAATAGATGTCAAATGCAAACCAGTGTGAGGAGCGATACAGGCGGCGCGACGTGCCCCTTCTCATCCTTTGGCTCTTCTCCATCTGCAACAAGTCTTGCCTCCCCGTCAAGTTCATCATTCGCTTTGGCACTGAAGAAGGAAGCGAAGTATTTTCCAACTACAGGGTTTTCTTTTTAAAGTGACTGGTCGGGAACTCGAATAACTTCTGCACCGGTTCATCGATTGTAACGAAACTTGAACAGACTTAAGCACCATATGTAGGAAAACTCGTGTTAAATTTTTACGGAAATTGGCCAGTCACAGCGACTACGCGACCGCTTGAAGAAAGGTCTACTTTTCAATACGAGCCGTTCTTCCTGGCCGAGGAGGAGGACCTCCTGCTGCAGATCCTTGTCCTCCAGCAGGAGGTCCTCCTCCTCGGCCAGGAAGAACGGCTCCTATTGAAAAGTAGACCTTCTTTCAAGAGGTCGTGTAGTCGCTACGAGTGGCCAATTTCCGTAAAAATGTAAAACGAGCTTTCCTACATAGGTATGGAACTTAAGTTTGTTCAAGTTTCATTAGAATGGATGGACCGGTGCAGAAGTTATTCGAGTTCCCGATCAGTCACTTTAAAAAGAAAACCCTGTACTATGGGCGTACAGGTACTCTATGTATTCAGTTAGTTGTCAGGACATAAACTAGGTATGCAATGCACTACCGATATCTGAAGCGATCTTTCCGCTTGGATTCCTTTTCAGCGCCCATTATGCAACAATTTCCGATTTATTATGTTCCTTTTGAACTGTTCAAGACGCTTGAGGTCTCTCACTATGTTAGACACAAGAGTTCTATGCAGTTCGCAAACATAGGTGGGGTGACAAAGTGACATCACTCTTTGAATTCTCCTTGTTGGCACAGCCCCTCAGAAGAACGCTGCGAATCAGCCAACGTATAGTCAGTCAACACTAGCAGAACCGGACACCTATGTAGGCACTCTCACTGATGCAATACACACACATGTCTGCCTCAGCGTAAAGGACGGCTGCTCTACTCTACTATATGCCTGTGCACAGCGCTTGTGCATATGTATGGACTTTCTGTCGTCGGCCGTAGAAAAGCCTTGCATTGTAGCTGAGAACGTCAGTTACTATGGGAAACACAAAACGCAACTTCGATCATCCGGAACGGGGGTGTTTGCTTTCTTTCCTCTGTCTGAATTTAAGAGCGCAAGAAGGAATTCGAGTGTCTTCTCACTCATAGACGCACTGGTCGCAATGGAAGCCTTTCAAGCCAAATTTGTCTCAATGTAGCCTTCTTTGCATGCTCTCTGTATTAGCAATGTATCATATTATGCAGTCGAACGCAAGGAAATACAGCTCGTAATCCTACGTTGCTGGCGTCGCTCCATATTTCTTCTCAGACCTCGATTTCTTCTTCTTCCTCTCTTCAACTATGAAAGGTTCCTTTTCGGTGTCACGCTTTCCCATAGGGAGTTCTAGTTCAAAACGGAAATTGGCAGAAAACTTGGCGACGCAACCTACGCGAGTTATTACCTAGGTACATATAGTTTCACGGCAGGTACATACTCTGATAGCTCAAGGTTGTGCAAACAGCGCAACTGCCGTGCAAAGAACGCGCTGCCCATTTATACTAGAGAAACACACACGAATTGGCGCGCTCTTATCACCAATATGGTGGACGTCCCTTGATGTTGTACTGTTTTGTTGAAACAGGCAAACAACCAGAGTGTGACGAATCACCATCACACCCAAATATCTTTGACGAGACGATTGGATTTTGCTGGAACACAGTCAACACACACACATACCTACGCGCATAATACAGTCATGTCTTAGCTGGA